>JABXWE010003932.1:0-41965 GCA_014611495.1 Limonius californicus
GTTTCAGCCACCTGTCAGTGCTGCCATAAGTGTTTATAAAAACTCCCTAGTAATCGATTTGACGTAAAATTTTCTACATAAATTTATTTAAAATACTCTTAAACTTCCTCAATAAAAAAAATAGTATAAAGAACACGTTTCATAAGACCAATTGTCGCACTCGTCCGTTGAAAATCTCGACGCTACGCGTCTCGTTTTTCAAACTTGGACTCGTGCGTTAAGAAAAGGCCTTATGAAACTAGTTCTTTAATATACTATTATGTGCCCTACTGATATCTTTCAGAATCAGAACTAAAAGAAAATCGACCACCAATAAAAAAGGTATCAGCAGAACAACATCAAAAGAAATCAATTAAATTGGTAATTGAAGTAATGTGTCATGGTTCACATGTGAGCCCTCCTATGGGGGCTACAATTATCCAGCCTTCCGTTTCATAGATCATTGGAACAAATCAGTTTTACTCATAGCACGTAACTTTAGTTCAGGATCTCTAAGAATATGATTTTTCAAGACTATGGCAGTTCTGCTAGCTTATTTAAGACAAACTGAACCTTGACCATAATTTCGTGAACAAGGTTCTCTGATGAAGCACGTTTTAGTAACAATGGCAGTGTACGAACATATTTGTGATTCTTATGCGCAATTAATCATTCCTGGATGAGCACTGCGCATTTTCAAGGAATATATTTTGTAAATATGAGGAGGGAATTCCAAGGGAGCACATCGGGTCTACATCTTTTTAAGAAATTTAAACAAGGGAAATCTATTTCAACTTGCTTCGTGACACATTGCCATTTTTACTTGAGGAAGTGTATTTATATAAAAGCGGCGTATGTGGTACCAGCAAATAAGTGGATCGGTAGAGGTTTTACTTTTCCCTGGCCTCCCCGTAGCCATTATTTTACTGCGTTGGATTTCTTTGTGTGAGGTACAATTATAGATGTGATTAACCAAACTCCTACTGGTAATGCGGACTCTATTTACTACTACTATTTACTATTTCAGATGTTCAAAATTCCGATTGATGTTTGCCGACTAAAATCAAAACGTCGAGTTAAACGACGCCATAGAGATTGAAAACCTAACATTTAAATAGACCGATCCTTGCATGTCTTTTAATATGATTATTTCGTAATGGACACTTTGCTGACTCTGGTTGTAATGTTTAAACAAGATCATAATCAAAACGCCGGCCATGTCAAAAATGCCAAAATTTCGTAAAGGACACAAACGCCGAAATAAAATCAGTAACAAAGCGCTTACCCTGTGTCAAACCCCGATAGAAAAGTTCTAAATGCAATTTAAAAAGCTACCCTTGAAACCTACTTGTCGATAACAATTATCTCGTTGTCAGACCGGGTATCGTATTGATTTTTAAATAAATTACGATTGAAATTCTGGAGTCGTTTGGTATAATTTCCGATATAACACTAACTCATTGTTTAAAGTAGATTAATTTTCTAATTACCTAAAAAGTATAGAGGATTAAATATTTACATAACATTTGTTTTTCACTACCACTTGTTTACTCTTCATAAAATCTATATCATTTTCGTATTGACATTGCAGGATGAAAGATATATTGGTGCTATTTTTGTAAAGTATTTGTTGAATATGAATAGTATACAGACACTAGACCTAACCCATGATAGGTTGGTAGTTCCCCCATTGGTCTACTCTCGAGGTGATGGATCGGGGAAAGCCTACTAGATATAGTAGGTACCGAGGAAATCAAAAACTCGGGATGTACCAAAACTAGCACAAAAATTAATGGCTTTGTTAACGACCGAATAACTGCCGCAATAAGCAAGTCTCACCTTGATGGCCAACAGCTTAGGGTGGATACATTTTCAGGTAAACGGCACCCTTTTACTCATGGACTGAAAAACAAGCCCTAAAGGTAGAGAAACCTTAATTAAAGGTCAACGGCGTAAAGATGCAGAAGTCAGAGGAAATCCGTGGGTTTGTGGGTAACGAACACGCTGATCGGCTGGCCCGGATGGGCTCCTTGGATCACCTCTGGGGACCCGAGCCAGCAGTGGGCGTACCTCAAAGCTCGATTAAGGCCACTGTACAGGACAGACTGAGAAATCAGCATGTCCAAAGGTGGAAACAAAACCCGTTTAGGCAAGCGAGACTTCTCATAGAAGGACCAGCCCAAAAGCAAACAGACTTCGTATTAAATCTGGGGAGAAAAGACATCAACGCCATAGTAGGCCTCTTAACAGGCTATGGCCATCTGAACAAACACCTAACCATATTGGGAATCAGAAACGATGCCCTCTGTCGGAAGTGTAAAACAGAAGAACAAACCTCCATTCATGTACTCTGTCGGTGTGCAGCGCTTGCCACTCTCAGATTCAGGGTCTTTGGGGTCTGGTTTCCAGAACCTGAGGACATTCGAAGAGCCCCACTGAGACAGATCCTGGCCTTCATCAAAAGGTCGGATCTGCTCTAATGAGGGACGCAACAGGCAGGATGCACAATGGATCAAAAGGTCTGAGTGCTGCACATCTGGGCCCTGTCAATTTAGAAATAGAATTTTAGAAATAGAGGAAATCCACTACATTAAAAAGCTGCATATGCATCTCTGGTTCATCATCGTCATGGCTGATAGTGGCCAAACATCGTATCGGAGAGGGCACATTAAGAAAGCAGACTAGAACTACAAGCCATATTTAAGTTTACTAAATTATCTTCTCTTCGCAACCGAAAAATATACCTTCCTCTCGGGACGCTTAATGTTGGATACCGAGGGCCGTCTGTCCTGGCTGAAACTTTTTGTAGAAATGTAGTGGAAAATTAGCAAGCACTTGTAGTAACCAAGCCACGGTTGGTTTACAAGTAGTTAAGACATTCAACTTTAAACTAGCTTAGAAGTAGGAACTGCAATATTAAAAAAAAATAGTTAAATAATTGTGTTATGTTACGCTATATGTAACAGGAAGTTTAAAGACTCAGCAGTAGTAGCGAAGACGAAATGGAGTAGAAACTAAAATTAAAAAGATCAG
The DNA here is from genome assembly GCA_014611495.1 of Limonius californicus. NCBI lineage: Eukaryota > Metazoa > Arthropoda > Insecta > Coleoptera > Elateridae > Limonius > Limonius californicus. Next base: position 3,013 of record JABXWE010003932.1, read on the forward strand.
ATTTAATGCAAGTTAGATAGGGGTTTGCAGTAATAATATAGTGTGGTAATAAAGTTCTGCACAACAATTCATAGTTTAGTGCAGTGACTATCTTCTGGCCAAAATTTTTCTCGCGACCGCCCTCTTACACTACTCAACTTCAATCAGAATCAGTGGCTAAATGGCAACTTACGGCATCTATTACCAAGTAGCGCAATATATTTATTTGTTCTCCGTGTTTCCGGAAATTTCCTGCATATTCAGGAGGGTGCTAGATGGCACTGGAATAATGTGTAAACTCCATTTTGGTTTATATTACCAGTTGACCACAATGAGTTGAGTCATCATTTCTAAATTATCTGCTGTACTGCTGACTATACGCTGAGTGCAATAAATCGTTAGCAAATATTTAACGTTTAAGTACGAGCTATACTTCTTTTGTTAAAAATGGAGAAATTCTTAAAACGGTCATCAGAACCTTCTGTCTGGCAGTGACAAGAATCCAAGAAAAATAGATTGTACAGCGATGAATATCTCAAATATGGTTTTGCCGTTATTTCCTAGAAACCTCAGTGCATACTTTGTCGAGAAGTGTTGCTAAAAGAAAATATGAAGCCACCGAAGCTATTTCGACCTTTAAATATCAAATATCCAGAAGAAAAAGAAAAGCGTGTGCAATTCTTTGAAGGAAAGCTAAAGTCCCTTCGTAAACAGCAAGCGCCAAGCAACCACTACTAGTGAAAATGTACTATCAAGTTAACAAGTTGCATTTCGCATTGTAAATCACGTACAATTGCTCAGGATCTGATTTTAGCAGCAGCTGTTGAATGGTTCAAATAACGGTTGGTGGAACAGAGGCTGGCAAGCTGAATGCAGTACCACACTCTAATAATACCAAGAAGAATAAGCGACATAGAATAAGATATACGAACACAAGTTGTTGAAAGTATTAAGAAGTGCACGTACTTCTCGTTACACACACACACACACAGCTCTAGGGTCCTTGGAGAACCTAGGCTTCTTCTACAACAGCCTTCCACCTGTCTCTGTTACTTGCTTGGGTCGTCCAGTTTCGCACTCCGAGTTGATTTAAATCATTTGCTACGTTATCTTTCCATCTATTACGCGGTCTACCCCTGGGGCGTCGTCCCTCCGGATCGTTTGTAAGGACTCTTCTAGCAATTCTTGTCTCATTCATCCTCCATACATGTCCCAGCCATCTAATTCTGTCTTTTGATTGACCCTACCACATCCTGCTCCTCATTTAAGCTTGATAATTCTGGTTCATTCGTATTCGCCATTGATTTAGTTCTCTATCAAAAACCGGGCCAAAGATAATTCTCATTACCTTTCGCTTGAACCTGTTCAGCAGTTCTTTGCTTTTTCTTGTTAGTGTCCAGCTTTCACACCCATAGCATACAACCGGTCTAATTAGCGATCTGTACATTCTAAGTTTGCACTTCCTAGAGGCATGTTTTGATTTCATAATACTTATTAGGCCATACAAGCATCTGTTACCCGCATTTATTCGTGCTTCGATATCTCTCTGTACGTTGTTGTCATCACTTACTATGGATCCGAGGTATTTAAATTCCTGCGTGGTTTGAAAGTAATTTCCTCCTATGTTTACCTCTGGTTCACTTGTTGTCGACGTTGATTTGCCAGAAATTTTGTCTTCTGGTTATTGACTTGGAGACCGCATTGTTATCCTATCGGCATCATTAAATTGTAGATTTCTGCTATGTCTTCTGTCCTTCTTCCCAGTATGCATACATCATCAGCAAAGGCTGAATTCGTTTCGTGTAGCTTGTTGCCCCTGGATTTATGTATGTTTCTCGAATTATTCGTTCTAGTACCAGATTAAATAGCACAGGCGAAAGCACGTCTCCTTGTTTCAACCCTATTTTAACCTGGAATTCGTTGGAGAGTTTGTTCCCGATTTTGCATTTACACTTGAATTCTGACATTGTCACATTAATTAACCGTATGTACTTCCGGGGTATACTGAATTGATGTAATGTTGCCCAGATTTGTTTGTGGTATATGCTATCGTATGCCTTTTTGCAGTCCACGAATAACTGGGCGATGTCGATATCAAACTCCCAGCATTTTTCCAAAATTTGTCTTAACGTAAAGATTTGGTCCGTGGGGGATCGTTCTTTCCTAAAACCTGCTTGGCACTCCCCTATGAGTTGTTCTGCTAGGGGAGTTAGTCTTGCATTTATAACATGTGTAAATACTTTGTATGTCACATTCAGTAGGCATATTCCTCAATAGTTACCGCACTCTAGTTTATCTCCTTGTTTGTGTATTGCGCACAGTAGCCCGTATTTCCATTCCTGTGGGATTTCTTCCTTTTGCCATATTTTGGTAAATAATTCATGCACCGATTGTACAAGTTCTTTGCTGGCGTATTGTAGAAGTTCCGCTGGTATCTCGTCAGTTCCTGGTGATTTATTTCTCTTCATACGGTGTATAGCTGCTTCTACTTCGGTGTACGTTGGTATTTCTACTTCCTGGTCTTCTTGGTGGTTTTCTACGTCGTCTTCTACTGGTTCATTATCCTGTTAGTTGTCATCGGCATTTAGTAAGTCATCGAAGTGTTGGGCCATCTTTCTAATATTTGTTTCTCGATACAGATTAAGTTCCCGTCTTTGCTTCTGCATATATTGCTTCTTGGCTAGAATCCTTTGCCTATCTCCTTTGTAATTTTATACATACTTCTTGTTTGATTTTTGCTGTAATGTTCCTCAATTTCTTCTACTCTTCGATTCATCAAGTCTCTTTTCTTTAGTCTGAGGATACTTTTGGCATTATTTCTCTCTTCCCGATATTTGTTAATTTTATTTCTTGTGTTGATTTGCATGGCTTCCATCCTTGCTTGTTTTCGCCTTTTTATGGTCTCCTTACATTCGTCATCGAACCACTACTTCCGCTTGATTGTCTTTTTCTGCTCAATGTTTTCTTGTGCTGATTCGGTAATTATTTTCTTGACTGCCTGCCAATGTGTTTCTATGTCTGCCTCCTCGTTCACATTTTCGTTGTTTGTTTGCAGTTTGTTGTTGATCGTCGTCTTGTATTTATGGTGGCAGTCATCTGACCGTAATTTGTCGGTATCCCATATTTTCCGTTTTTCGCCTTGTGCATTGAATATCCTAGATCTTCTGGCTCTTATTTTAGCTTTTACTACGAAGTGGTCAGAGTCACAATCAGCACCTCTTTGGCCCCTTACATCCATTAGGCTCGTAGCATGTCTCCCGTTTATGAGCACATGATCTATCTGGTTGAATGTTCTCTCATCTGGGGATTTCCAGGACGCTTTATATATGTCCTTGTGTGGGAAGAGGGTTCCTCCTATTCTCATATTGTTTGATGTATCAAAGTCTATTAATCGCACTCCGTTATCATTGCTATTATTGTGCAGGCTATGTTTACCTATGGTTTACCCGTTAAGGTCGCCGAGAATTATTTTTATGTCATGGTGGCTATCTTGGTGCGATGCGAATTCTAGTTCACTGTAGAATATATCCTTCACATTTCCTTCCTTGTCTTCTGTTGGGACGTGGGTGCATATCATAGATATGTTCTTAAACATGCCCTTTATCTTTAGTTCACATAATCTGTCGTTGATGGGCTTAAAATCAATCACTTTGTCTAGTATTCTCTTATTTACTAGGAAACCAGTTCCAAATTCGTGTCTCTGTTGTGATGAACCAATATAGAATAGAGTGTGGGTCTTCATTTTTATTACGTCCTCACCGGGCCATCGTATTTCTTGTAGGGCTGTTATCGCGATCCTGTATTTAGTTATTTCTTCTACAAGATTCGTTAGGACACCAAGGCGGTAGAGACTGAGGACATTTCATGATCCAATAATTATATTCGTTTTCCATCGCAAAGATCGTTTCCGCTTATTCCGTCCACCGTTCCGAGGCTGTTCGTCAGTTTCCGTAAATATAATTGTTTTCCGGGACAGGGGTGTTATCCCTGCGCCCAACCCCCTTTTCGGAGGGCCATTTCTCCCGCTCTCCTCAGCCCTGACCCCACCTTCCACCTGGGATGGTTACCAGATCTCCAGAGATGTTGCTCAGGTTACCCGGGGTTCGCTACCTTTATCTTCATATAAAGGCTGCTGGTGGTGAGAGTTGGAATTGGGTAGGAGAGGCTATGCGACGCTAGTTGGACGCGGCGTCGTGCTGTACGCATGCACTACCCCATTTGAACCCCTACTTCTCGTTACAGATGGACGAATCCACAGATATTTCTTACTGTTCCCAATTTACAGCATTTGTAGGAGACATATTTTATGTTTTACTCCATTAGAGGTCACTACCACCGAAAAATGTTTATTCGACATTTTCATACAAAGTGTAGATAAGTACGAGATTCAATGAGTAAAATGCGTTGCTATATGCACCGACAGCGTCAAGGCTATGACAGGACATCGATCTGGTTTTATTGTCAGATTAAAAGAGACTATTCGAAATGCTACATGGTTAGATTGTTTTCTACATCGAGAAGCTCTTGCATCAAAATATCATCAAAGTGGTAAATTTCAACAAGGAAAAAGCAGTGCGACTTGTATTTTTCGAACAGTTTGTGAAGACTTGGGTATTTTTAGATTCAAATCTTCTTTACTACGCGGAAGTAAAATGGCTTTCGAGGGGAAACATCTTGAAAGGAGTTTTCCAACTGAGAGCGGAACTTTTGATGTACTTTCAAGATGATAAACAGGAATATGAGAACATATTTTCCAATTACCTTTGGCTTCTTAGACTGGCTGGCTTTCCTTCGTGATATTTTCATACACTTAAACAGACTGAATAGTAGTTTGGAAGGGCGTGATATTAACATAATAACAGCCACGGGTAAAATTAATGGATTTATAAGGAAACTTGATTTCTGGTCGAGTTGGAAAAAAAGAGTTTGATTAATTACTGTGCGTTCAAAAACTCATGAAAGACTTAGTTAAGTATGATCATAACATAAATTTAGAGCACGTATTTGCAGATATACAGGTTAGTTTGTACTATTTAAAACAACAGCTCATTGACTATTTCCCCAAAGAAATTTAAAACATGGATATTGAATCCGCTTAAACAATTCAGTTGAAGTAGCTGAAATTTCGACAAACATGGAAGAAAAACTTATTCAATTATCATGTGATGGAATGTAGAAACTACACTTCTTTTCCCAGAGCGTAGATCAATTGTGGACCAAAAGAGTGCAAGAATACCCCGAGCTCTACATCATGTTTGTGCGAATTAAATTTCTCCCCATCAAAACAAACGTAAGAAATCGCTTTAAACTTGAAAATGGTATTCTTGTGTATGTATGGAATACAGAGCCGAGATTTGAAAAGCTAGTTTCTGAAAAACAGGCACTTATATGGCATTAATGGTTTTACTTTGCAATTCGTTTTTATTTTTACTGTTATTTATATTTATTTTCTTGCATTTATTGAAAATTTTAATATTTTTAATTTGACTTATTTGTGTTTACTTTGTGAAAGGTAGAAATAAATCCCCTTGTTTTATTTATGAAATCCTCCCGCGACCCCCTTAACAGCAACCTCAAAGAAAACTCAATAACAGAAGAAACTCTACAATTAATTACAAACTGTGCAAAGCAGATCTACCAATAGATACAAAAAACTGCACCAGCAATAACAGTTAAAATAAAACAAGCAAAAAAATTGTTAGAAAGGCAATGCAAAGAAATAGAACTCCGATATAATATGCAAATATAAAAAAATTCATGCAAAGATCAAGGACGCCACTGGACTGTATAGAGGAAGACCACAAATAACTATTCTGAACGATCAAAATCAAGTAAACGTATGATTACAAAACCAAAAGAAATAATGGTAGGAGTATATAACTATGTCATTCAAAACTAATAGAGTTTACATATTTCCGAAAATAGAAATAGTTCTGAAATGTGAAGAATACCGCTTTATTAGCTGCTGTCCGCCTAGTTGCTCGACACCGTTGACTCGCCACCGTTTGCTTGAGATGTTCGACAAGTAATTTTTTCTTAAAATAAAGTATTATCTGTAGGCATTTAGTATATGCTGTTTATAATTCGCAAACTCTTTGTTTGCTTAATAATAGTTTTTTGCTCTTAATAGAGTTAACCAGAAATGCATGTGATTTTTATGTTTTATATATTTTAAATTATTATTAATTAAAAACTTTTCGGAACATCGTTAAAATTGCTTTATTGTATAAAAACAGCATTTTATGTTTCCAAAACGTTTAATAAATAAGCTATTTAGACCAATTCCATAAACGAATATTTTTTTAAATATCAAAATCTATTCAAACAAAAAACAATTATCTCCCTATACCTATGGTATCTGAAAATAAAAGGAAAGGTTTTAATTATGAATCAGAATATGTGCTCAATTATTTTAAAAACGATGGTCCCTACCAAAGTTTTTCTGTGTTCGTGCAGCTACTTAATATTGCGAGCAATTTGGCTATCGAGCAAATGGATTGTGAGCTGCTACCTCGGCGAGTAATCTTTATCAGCGAGTAGCAGGAGCAAATGGCTGCGAGAATGTGGTGGCGAGCAAATTACATAGCAACCTATTCACCTGATGAGCCATGCAATAAACGTATTACAATTATGTACAGGGTGAATAAAAAGTAAGGAACATCGAAGCTACAACCTTAAATAATAACTTTACGGAAGAAAGTTTCTAATAAAAGTTTGGTAAAGCTGGTAAATAACTTGATAGGAAATTTGTTAGAAACTTTTTTTCGTAAAGTTATTATTTAAGGCTGTAGCTTCGATGTTCCTTACTTTTTATTCACCCTGTATAATAGAATGAGGAATAAGAGTGAAAACTACTTACATCATTTCTAATACGACTACAGAACAATAATCAGGAACGAAGGAAGCAAACTTTGGACTAAGAATAACAGCGAAGAGATGTATGCGAAGTACAAAACAGATATATATATATATATATATATATATGTATTGACTACGAAAAAGCATTCGACAAGATACAGCATAGAAAGGTAATAGACATATTGAATGATCTAGGTATAGATGGGAACGACATTGTTATAGTTAATACAAAAGCTGTGTTGGGAGCAAAGAGCTTGCGTAAGATTGGAGAGTGACAAAACTATGGATATTAAGTGTGAAATTCTACAGGCATGATACTTTCATCTATTCTGTCTAATCTATACGCCGAAAACATAATAAGTGTCTCTCTACAAAATAGATCAGAAGGAATCATCATATATAAAAAAATAATTTGCCCTAATAGTTTGGAAAATAGAAGTGTTCATAGCTTGCCACTACTGTGTTTTGATGGAACACTAGAGTATCCATGAAAACAATTTATTTTCGTAAATACTCATAGATAATTTCAAGAATGGAAAAGTGGAAGCTCCATTGACAGAACTAAAAGTCAACAATATACAAAGACAATAACGAAAACAAGAAAATAATAACAACAGAAATGAGAGTAGTTAGAGTCATCACCGGAAAACCCTTGCAGGAAAAATCCAAAATGACATCACCAGAAGAACACGCAAGGCGGAAGATATTGTGATATTGGCAGATTGTGCGACGCACACGTGTAACTAATACACGAGAATGGGATACCAAAGATTGCAAGAGACAGAAGTCTAGAAAGAAGACGAGAGTCAAAGAGACCACTGAAGAGACGACGAAATAGTTGGGTATCGACATCTCAGGATCAATAAATCAGAAATAACAGGCCAAAGACCTAAACTAAGAATAAAAAGGACGAAAATAAAATGTTTCGCTTATTTTTTTAGAAGCTGAATTGGTAGAATGTTTTGTTGCAGTGAATGTGAAAATTAGCAGTAAAGATAGGAAAATTCAGAACAGATCATGCAAACCTGAAACAAAATTACTTAGTTAAGAAGGTGCCCCCTAAATAATTTAGTAGAATATTTGGTAATTTCATATTCATGGTACTGTTCGATTTCTCGTGTAGAGAATTGTATCTTCCTACCTATAGATATTGTCCTTGGCAGTGTACATGAAACCGTTGTTTTCTAGAAAAATACCTGTTATTATTGCTTTAGGGAGAATGCCAAGTTCATTTTAAGTAATAAAACGCTTATATATACTTATGGACTAATAAAAACATAATATCCTTATAGCCCTCAATTTTGTTTCATCCATTGTATGACAGGACATCTGTACTTTATAAAGAAAAAGATCCCGCAGTTATACAAAGAAGTGCCAAAGATAACGACAACCACTTTTTTAATTCCAAGGTAATTATATCCTCAATGAATAATTTACATAATATATATATAAATGTTAAGAATATTATCTAAGTGAACAGACATTTATTTGTTTCTATGAAAGAGCTGTAAGCGGACACTTGAATATATTTAAAGGTCAACTAAAATTTAAATCTTCAATAAGCCATATAAATATTACAACTAATTGCAATAAGTTTAATCAGCTTCCTGTTATTTTATACATATTCGGATGTTCTACATGTCGTTTTCACAATCCATATAAGCAAGTATGTGTAGCTAGGGAAATACACTTGATGTTGGTTTCGATCTTGGCCTTTGCAAACCCTTCGTTCATTGAAGGTGTTTCTCAATTTTGTAAATTTATATCTATTATCTGAAAAGGTTAAAAATCCTCTTACCTTGAGTAATTTAAATGTATATTTATGTTTTGACAACTGTTTAACATATTTTAATTATTTTTAGGTGCCCGATGCCTACATTTGTAATTGTCTAGCCTATAGACAGCGAGTTACATTGTGAACAATTTAATTTGTAAATACAAGGTCCGGTAATTGGTTTCACCTGATTTGCAAATGTTGCTGTGAGCTGCTGGTAGGTGTTTGCGTCAGTAAACACGGTGACATATGCAATTTGTGCGTCATGAATAATTTTTATCAAGTTCTGGCACGCATTTTTTCTGTAAAAGTATATTTAGAAACGCAGACCCAGAGGCGTTCTCGACGTCGTTTTAATTTACGCCAACATGTTAGAATTCCATGCACCAAATTAATCCGAAATTGGTTAACTAAATTTTTTAGTTTTGGCAGTTTTGCTTCACTTTACTACTAAATGTACTGCTTGACGTGTAAAAAATGTGGAAAGAGTACAAAATGCTGTACTCTAAAGCCCTACACGTTCGGCTATACTTCATGCTTAACTCCTGGAAGTGTCGGGCAGAACTGTGTAAAGAATTTTACATACAGATCTACGATTTCAGAATTCAGGTAGTGTAAGAACTGAAAAATAATGATAACATTGCTCGTCTAGATTCCTGCAGACAGCTTTAAAGTTTCGTCCAAGATGATTCGAATGTGTTGAAACTTAGCAGCAGTTAGCAAACAGAAATTTATGGTATCTAGAAAATGCACTGCAAAAACATGAATAACCATGACATGGTTCAGAAGTTACAGTATGTGATATTTCCTCTTCTTAATTATAATTGGCTTCAATTGTTTTGAAGTGAACAGTCGTAGTAGTTGTAGTAAATGCGGAGGGGGGTGAGATGCCCAGCAATTTAGTAACCCCTAATCGCCCTAATCATCGCTACTCCCATGTTCATCCTCTTCCCTATCCTACTCTTCTCTCCTACCGAACCTTCCTGATCTTCTGATGAATAACAGGATGTGTCCAACCAAGGGAAATCAACTTTGTGTTCTAAGGCGTCCCTGCATCAAAGACTTGGTGCTTCAGTTGCATGAATGCTTCATATTCTCTTAGAAGTGGAATGAAGTTTCCTCATGCCTTCCACATATGTGGCATTTCGGTCCTCCTCAACACCCAAAAGATTTAGGTGTCTTCTAAGTCTAGAGTGCCCCGTAAGGATTTCTATGAGTAGGAATAGAGTCAGTTGGCTTCTGTCCAGTAGTCAGGCCGACATTTTTCGAACTCGGTTATAAAGAGTTTTGCCTATTTGCAGTCACTAATCCTTCAATTTCGCGTATACCCATCCAATTAGGATGACGCGACCTGCTGCCTTGAAATCCCTAGAAAGCGTTCCGGTCCAAAGGAGGTATCTTCGACGCCTAGATTAACAAGTAAGTCTGCCTCTCCGTTGCCAGGGACTCCGCAGGGCGCCGATCTCAGCATTAGTGTTACTTCCTTCAGCCTTGCAAGCTTTTCTAAAGCATCTCCCCATTCCTCGACGAGGGCGGGGTGATGCGTCCTGGGTGAGCAGATAGCTTTGAGGGCTGCTTAGCTGTCAGAACAAATGTAAACCGCTCGTTCCCTCCCAGTCTGTCTTTTCTTGCCAAGGTCAGGATACATAAACTTCGGCCTTCGAGCGCAAAGCTTACTTGAACTGCCTGGTTTGCTTGGAATTGCAAGCGTGTAGATCCTTTCTAACCTCAGTCGGTCCTTCGCTTCTGTTACCCTGCAATTAGGAAGAGGGAGTTCCTGCTCCACCATCTTGGCAATATCTGGATGTCCTGCAACCATTCCCTTGCTTTTCCAGCTTCCATTATAAAATAGACTACCATGGCTCCCTTTCCTATCCAGGTGGGAAGAGGTGGCAGCCCTAGCAAGACATCCTGTGCGGCCAGACACAGACCAGTCTTTGAATTTTTGACAGCCTGATGGAAATGGTGGTATATTGGTTAGAACAGTAACTGTTTCCTCAAATCGGTACGCAGCTATTTTAGAATTTATTTTGGGTTGAATTAGCACGAATACAGATGAAAAATGGCGTTATGGTTTGAACAGGTTGGAGCAACTTCTCACACAGCTAGAAATACCAAGGCTGTTTTAAGAAAACCCAGAAAGACAGGATCTCCAGAATTAAGCATACCGGATTTATTGCTTTGGGGTTACCCATAAGAAAGCATTTATAAAAGAAGGCCAAGGACTATCGAGCAATTAAAAGGAGCCATCACTGCTGATTTTAGAGTAATAAATCGTAACTGTTTGCAGTGGAACGCCGACAAAATTGCATTAATCATAACGGCTACCATTTAGACAACGTTATATTTCAGAAATGATTCTGAGATTGTTTTTAATTAAATAATGACATTCTCACTCATGCCACAGACTTCTGTGTAACTAGAGGCACACCAAGAAATACCTGGAAATAAAGTCTTACTTTGAACTGTCTTCCAACCATTCACCGCTACTAGTAAACGTTAATACACAGGTCATTAACAAAAGCGCTTCCCCAATGCTTTACAACAAAACAACGAACTGGAAAATCTTCAGGAACGAGGTAAACGAAAACATGCAATTCAAACTATCCTAAAGACACCGGATGAAATCGACCGAGCAATTGAACACTTTAACCGCTCTATCCAACGGGAAGCATAGAGCGCAACTTCAGATACTAACGCAAAAACAAATATACATCAGTGTCCCTCCTACATCAAAGATATAATTTCAGAAAAAAGCTTAAGGAAACGGTGGCAAATCACTAGAGCCCCGGAGGATAAACGCAAATTAAACCAAGACATCAAACAGATTAAAATATTACTGGGCAACAACAGAAACCGAGAAATCCAAGAATACCTAGCTGGTCTTTCAGCATCAGAAGCTAATGATTACTCCCTGTGGAAGGCGACGAAGAAAATGAAACAGCCACAACAACACATCCCCCCCATGATACGTGGGCAAGGGACAACAACGAAAAGGCTTATGCCTTTGCTGACCATCTGGCCAAGGTGTTCGAACCATTTCCATCACAGCTCACAGCTGCGGAGGAGATGCAGGTTCACCACATACTAGCAGCGCTGTTTCAATTAGATCTACCTATAAAAAAGTTCAAGGTGAAGGAAGTCAGGCGAATAATCATGAAGCATAAACACTCCAAAAAGGCTCCCAGGTACGACTTAATCACCGGTAAGATATTACAAGAATTACCCACACGTGGATTCTATTTTATCACCATGATCTGCAATTCAGTCTTCAGATTAGGCTATGTTCCTTCACAGTGGAAGGTGGCACACATATTATACCGATAACGGAAACCTGGAAAGCCAGCAGAAGAAGTAAGCTCATATCGCCCAATCAGCCTTTTAGCAGTAGTATCGAAAATCTTCGAAAACCTTCTTCTGCAAAGATTACTACCAATGCTCGAAGCAAAAGAATTGGTTCCGAAACATCAGTTTGGCTTCAGGAAAAAACACTCGACGATTGAACAAGTCCAGCGAGTAGCTAATAAAATCAGACACGATCTGGAAACAGGCAGATACAGCTCAGCGGCGTTCCTGGATGTTTCCCAGGTTTTCGATAAGGTGTGGCACGAAGGCTTGCTGTATAAAATCAAAACGCAGCTGCCACATAACTACTACCAAATACTACAATCTTACCTAACTGACAGGTCATGGTAAAATATCAGGATGTGCAAACAACCCTAATTCCGATCAAGGTAGGAGTACCTCAAGGTAAGGCTACCTTGAGCCAGTACTGTACTTATTGTAAACAGCAGATCTGCCAAAAATCAGATTAACCTCGATTGCCACGTTTGCTGACGATACAGATATCTTAGCATCACATAAGGATCTCAGAATAGCCTCCCAAAATCTACAGCGACATCTAAATGAAATACAGAAGTGGCTCAGATTCTGGTTCAGCAAAGTCAGTCCATGTCACCTACACACTAAAAAAGGATAATTGCCCAACAGTTCAACTTAATAACTGCGTTCTTCCACAAAAAAATGTAGTGAAATACCTGGGAATGCATCTACACCGACGACTTACATGGCAAACGCACATCCTAACTAAACGCAAACAACTTGGTCTCCAGTTCTCTAAAATGTACTGGCTAATGAGTCGTAATTCTCAGATGTCATTAGAAAACAAAGTGTTGTTATACAAAGCAATCCTGAAGCCGGTGTGGTCCTACGGCATACAACTCTGGGGCTCTGGAAGTAAATCCAATATCGCAATACTCCAAAGATTCCAATCAAAAGTGTTACGCTCCATTGTTGGTGCTCCATGGTTTGTCCCAAACGCAGTGATACATTACGACCTCCGTATTGAAACAGTGAAAAGTGAAATTAAAGAAGTAAAGTTCAACTTCAAGAACACCCTAACGTACTTGCTAGAGAGTTGCTTAATGCACCCAATGTTAAAAGACTAAAACGACTTGATCCACTGGAAATAGGGAATAAAATGTGTACTTTAATTCCATGCAGTCATGTATTGACATATTTGTGTTAAGCACCTAAAGGAGTAGCTAGTGGGCTACCTCCTACTATGTTATCCTTTATTGTTATTGTTAAACATTTTACTTATCGTTCATTGCTGAACAGATTGTAAAACGCATGGACGTTAAATAAACAAAAAGAACGCCGACAAAATAATATTAATTATAACGGCTACCATTTAGACAACGTAATATTTCAGAAATGATTCTGACATTGTTGTTAATTAAATAATAACATTCTTACTCAAACAGGCCGATCGCAGCAGGAAATATAAATCGGGACAACGCCGGACCCTGTACCTTATTTTAACCCATCATTATTAGCATGATAAATTTTAACTAAATTTATTAATTTTTAAATACATTGTTTCAAGGACAGCGTTAAGTTAAACTTCGTCGAGTTTATAGCATATTTGCTCAAAACTCCGAACACTCTGCAGTTCCGTTCTCCCTTAAATTAATTTCTGGAGTATTACATTTGCATATTTTTCTCGGCAAACGCTTGTTTAAAATATCTGAAATTTTTAGCCCTGTTATGTTCTATTGATTACCAGTACTAAGACATTTGTTCTATATGTGAAGCATCAAATTATTTCATCATTTTAGTAAAATCTTCTTCTTCCTCAAATACTTTTAAGTAGTACTTTTAAGCTATGAAATTTGTTTCTTTCCTCTTTCTTCTTCCTTAACTACTAATAATTCCATTCAAATTACAGTTGAATACTCCTACAACTATAACCGGATATACAGAGAGTTCTTTAGATGGCGAAGTTTAATTCTGACGAAATTTTGAAGGACATAAAGTACATGATGTACATTTCAAGGAATTGGCCAACAGAGAATCCTTCTTGGAAGCAAAGTGTTGCTAGATTTTTATGGATGTTTATTATGATGACGGCAGCTGCAGCAGCTCTTATACAGAGTTTTAGATACGAAGATTTTAGTAATATAATATATGGATTGAGTTGTACAACGGTAGCTTCTAATTTAATTATGAAATGTATAGTTTTCTTTTCGAACAGCTCAGGATTTGAGAAGGTTTTGAAATATCTCAAAAATCCGCTGATCTCTGTACATGAAGACAGTGTAGATGTTCTTCTGCAAAGAAGAGTCCGCATATGTAAAATCTTTTACAATATGTACATGGCAGTAGTTATGTTAACTGTAGCAATGCTTATTATAAGCCCCATCCCTTATTTGCATTCTGATCGTATCACCCCTGTGCCCTTTCCTCTGAACATAACAGAGCAATCCGATACAGTTTACGGCTTGATCTGGTGTTTTCAATCTGTTGCTACGACATTTATTGGGTGGGGTACAGTATCTTACGATGTGATGCTGTTCACTTTTATGGAAATAGGAGTTGCACAACTTGAAATGTTGGGAGATAAAATAAGCAAAGTCACAGATATCCTATTACAAGCGTCGAGAAGTAGCCAAATGCAACTGGAAGGAAACTTTAACAACGATAACATTCTAATTGAAAACTTATTACGTAAATATGTAATGCAACACGTTGTAATTGAAAAGTAAGTATCTGTTTATACAGAGATATGCACATTTCGTCCAATATCCGAATTTTGTAGATACATTAGTTCGTTGCAAGACACTTTTGGTTTCATGTTCCTGTCACAACTGGCTGCAAGCACAATGATAATTTGTTTAGTAGGATTTAACTGTATTGTTGTAAGTTCGTCTAATCTACAGTATGACATAAAATGATGGTATAATATTTTAAACTTAGATTCCAATTTTTAGTCTACGATTTGTGAGATGTGCGTTCATATTAGGAACCGGACTAATGCAATTAGTAATCTACTGCTTACCTGGAAATCAGATAATTCAACAGGCAAGTATAGCGTACAGCGTAGTTTTAGCATCAGGTATTAGATATACAGGGTGATTCGTAACGTACGAGAGAGACTGAAAGGTTATCTAGAAGGGACCAAATTAAAGTTTTTTGTTTATAGACCTTTGACCACAAGTCAATAGTAAAAAACTTACAGTAAGTTAAAGTTCTTATAAATTAACCCCCACTATTAAATACCACTAATATTAAAGAGGAAGAATTATATATAATATCACTGTATTGCTGTTAATTATGCAGAAACATTTAAATAATGATACAAACAGTCGCTACCTCTTCAATTAATGCAACTCTGAACTAACAAAACTTGCAATGTCGCAAGACACGAAGCGCTAATACAGAAACATTCACAATAGCTGTTCGAAACGCTAACCATCTTTGAAACGCACCACGAATCTAACAATACAATAATCATGGAAACTGTTATCGTAAGTACTCTGTAACATCTAATGCGATGCCGTCCATATACCATATACCAGTCCTTCCATGTGTACTATGGTGCTAGGACTTATTAGAAGGTCTTAACACCAAATAACGTATAAATAAAATACACAATTCGAGAGATCAATTTATTAACGTTTTGCTTTTGATAAAAATAATCGGTAACTATTTACATAAAATACATAACAACGGAAACATAACAACCCCAGACGACCCGACCCGCACAACATTTACCCCCCCCCTCTCTCTCAAAAAAAGAAAAAAACGCGCATGTAAAAGGGAAAACTTCCACAATCACGTGTTCGAAACAAAATTTTGACCCACATTATAGAGGTAATCAAAAATTTGGAACGATTGTGGTAGTTAAAAAACCCTTTATGCGAAAAAAAAAGAAATATTTTCAAAAAATTCTTAAAAAATAACAAAGTCAAGATTAATTAATACAAACTTAAAGGAATACAATAATGAATAATAATATAACAAATTCTTAACCTAGTTAAAACTAAACTGGAAACCAAAACACAGGAATGGCGAGATGTGCAAGCGTCTGCAAACAGAAAAAGAAACAAAAAGGTGTATACAGATCGTCTCTGTTTTTTTGGAAACATAGGAAATACATGAGTGCAACAAGGAGGTGGGATAAAAGATAGAGAAATGATATATAGGGTTTGGGGAAGGGAAAATAAGTATCCATGGACACCAACAAATAGTATGCCTTGACCGTATTAAATTTAATTTAATGTCATTTTGGTCTATTTGTCATATTACATTTAATTTCCAAATAATTTGTAGTAAAATGAAATTATTAAAATGACTTACACACTAGAAGAAAAAATACAAATAATTAAGTGGGTTTATGCCGGTAACTCAATTATCGACACAATTAATTTATTTGTAAATGCATTTGAAAATCGTCCTATTCCATCTCCATCAACAGTGTCGAAGACTGTGAAACATTTTGAAGAAAGTGGATGTATTGCAAAGTGTAGAAAATGTCATCCAACCAATGGCAACCGCATCAATGCTGAAAAGGAAGAACGTAAGTTGTTGGTTTGTGCAAGTGTAGAGCTAGATTCTTCTAAATCTTGCCGACAAATAGCTGAAGAAATAGGTACCAATAAGGACACCGTTCAAAGAACTTTACAAAGAGAAGGATATCATTCTTATAAAATAGCTACCAGTCAGCAAATCTTTCCAGAAGTTAAAGTAAGAAGAATGGAGTTCTGCGAAGATATTATGGAACGGGCAAATAATGACGATCATTTTATTTCAATGATCTGTTTTACAGACGAATCCTCATTTCCATTACTTGGTAGACATAAACCGTCCGCCGTTAGATTTTGGTCCCGTAAAAATCCACATATTCGAATGGATTACAGGACTCAGTATCCTCAGAAGCTGAATGTTTGGGCTGGGATTTTAAATGACGGCGTTATTGGGCCGTTTTTCATTGAAGGGAATTTGAACGGAGATAAATATTTAATTATGTAGCAAAACCAAATAATACCTGCGTTACAACAAGTTCCTGTTGATTTTCAACAAATTTGGTATCAGCAAGATGGCTGTCCGGGGCATAACACTGCTGTGGTGCAAGGATATCTGAATAATATCTTTCCTAATCGTTTGATTAGCACACGGGGAACAATTTTATACCCACCGAGATCGCCCGACTTAGCTTTACTTGATTTCTTTGTATGGGGGTACATAAAAGAAATAGTTTACAACAGCGAGAGGGCCAACAATCTAAATGAATTGCGTCAAAAAATTGTTGATGCTTTTATAACCATTACTCCTGCAATGTTAAATAAAACACGGCGAAGTTTTTACAACCGGATGGGATACTGTTTAGCTGAGCAAGGGGGTTTATTTGAACATTTAATTTAGTTTTCATTTTGTTAATAATTTCTTTAATTTTGTATGAAATTCTTTATTTGCTTTGATAATACTATTCTTTATTATTTTGTACTGATTTTAATTATTATTGACATGCATGTCACATACAATTACATTTATTATGTCAAATATGTTAAATTGATTTTCATAATTTAACCATAGATACTTAAATTCCCCACCTTTCATCTCCTACGGTCTGTCCTTGTTGCACTCATTGCTATGTTTCAAAAAAAATCGAGACAATCTGTATATAACAAAAGGGAAATAATAACGTGTACGAACACTACAAAAGATGTGTGTAAGTGTTATGACGAATCACGCAAAAAATATGCTGGTTTAAGTCGATCAATGGACACCTTACCTTCCCTTCCATAATTTTCAAGAATAAAATATCGCTGAAAACGCTGCAATACGCGAAACGGACCTAAATAAGATTGTTTTAACCCCAATGTATGCGAATCATTACGAACAAAAACATGTGATACCGAAAAAAGATCTTTTGGAATGTACGAAGAAACATTATACGATTTAGTAAAAAAAAATTTTGCGTGAGACATCCGCTTACGAAGCTGCATAACAAAACTAGACGTATTGGAAACCGCAGAAGAATCCGAAGGCTCAAAAAAATCACCCGGTAACCGAAGCGGAGTGCCATATAAAATGTCTGAGGAAGCAACACCGACCTCCTCTTTAACAGCAGAACGCAACCCTAATAGAACCAATGGTAAATGTTGAACCCAATTTGTTGACCCAACTGACTTGAGTGCTTCTTTTGATGTCCGATGAAATCGCTCTACAATTCCTTGACTAATCGGATGTTGTGCAGAAGATTTAATGTGACGAATTCCGAAATCATGTAAAAACTCGACCCATGCTGATGAAATAAATTGTGTTGCATTATCTGTAGTAACAAATTGAGGAACTCCAAAACGAGAAACCCAACCGGAAACAAAAGCTTCGATCACTTCGTCTGCTAAAGTAGATCGAAGAGGAATTGCCTCAACCCATCTGCTAAACCTATCAATAATTGTTAAAATGTACTTAAATCCGCGACAAAAAGGTAAATGAACGATATCTAAATGAATTTTGGCAAAACGAAAATCTGGTTCAGTAATGGGCTGCAATGAACCACGAGTGTGCCGTGAAATTTTGTTCCGTTGACAACTGTCACAAGATATAACCCATTTTTTGACATCCGTTTGCATGTTTGACCAAAGAAAGCGTTGACAGAGCAATTTCTGAGAAGCTTTAATGCCTGGATGCGCTAAACCATGTAATTGTTGAAAAATAGCAAAGCGAAATTGAGCTGGAACAAATGGACGTAATCTACCATGGCTACGATCAACCCAAATTTTCGTACCGTGAACCGTTTGTGATAATTCAAAACGAAAGTTTGGTTGTTGACGCAAAGTAAGAAGTTCTGGATCATTTATTTGCGCTGCAGCTAACTCATCTAAATCAACACTAGTCAATGATGAAACTGTTGATACTCGAGTTAAAGCATCCGCAGCAACATTCTGAGATCCACGCAGATGTCGTATGTCAGTGGAAAACGTAGAAATAATTTCGATGTGTCGAAATTCTCGTGGTAAATAGTGATCCGGAGAGCCTCGTATTGCAGAACAAAGTGCCTGATGATCAGTAAAGATGCAAAAATTTTTATACTCTACATAGTAACGAAATTTTTTTACAGCAAAATAAACAGCTAACAATTCACGCGAGAAAATACTGTATTTTTGTTCTGCAGGAGTCAGCTTCCTACTGCAAAACGCTAAAGGTTTCCAAACACCATCTTCAAGTTGCTGTAAAACACCTCCAATGATAGTTGTCAACGTCACGTCGGGGTCACCAAATATGGTGCTAGGACTTATTAGAAGGTCTTAACACCAAATAACGTATAAATAAAATACACAATTCGAGAGATCAATTTATTAACGTTTTGCTTTTGATAAAAATAATCGGTAACTATTTACATAAAATACATAACAACGGAAACATAACAACCCCAGACGACCCGACCCGCACAACAGTACCTATAAGAAAAAGTCCAAGAGATTGAGATTGGGACTACATAGGAGCCGAAATAAATCCGCCCCGGCCGATCCACCTCTGCGGAAATATGGTGTCGAGGTAAATTCGTACAGTACGACTAAAATGCGCAGGACAACCATCGTGCATAAATCTCATGGTATGTCGCTCAACCGAAGGAATATCTGCTAAAGTATCTGATAGAACTTCTTGTAAAAATCGCAAGTAAGAATTACCATTAAGTCGTGCTGGTAATTCTAAAGGCCCTATTAAGGTATTGCTCACAATCCCAACCCATATCAGATTCACACTAAAAAGCTGCTGAAAGGAACTCTGGCTTATCGCGTTTGAGTTTTTATTGCCCCATATGTGGTAATTGTGGAAGTTGAGAATATCAACCCTGGTAAAACAGCATTCATCCGTCACCAACGTACATTATATTACTGTATATTATAGATCAGTATTACTGCGATTTAGAAACCACTCGCACAAAGGATAATCATCAGGAGTGAGTCTTTGCACCTCTGCAGGGTGTAAACCATTTGTATTCACTGTGCTGAGAAACTACAACTTAATGAAAAATTTGGCGTGCATTTGTAGTTGAATCAGAATATTGTGACGCTCTGTACTTTTACTCGGCTTAACGGAGTCAATTGCACGTCTGCTTATTACGTGCAATTGCGGAGATTGCCTCGGGCGCCAGATTTGTTACTGAGTTTACTCTCCGGTACAGCTTCGTTTTCGTGGAACAGATAACGAAGACCTGGGTAACTGCAGTTGAAGACGTCGGTGTGCAGGGGTCTGTTGTTAGTTACCTGCAATCTCGGAATCGGCCTAGAAACTCTATTGTGCTACGTCGTGTAATAATTAAAGCGGGAATGGTTTAATACATATATTGGATGAATTAAACAATACAGGGTTCTACATAAACAGGTATAATGCAATAACATCAACAATTGGACAGTAGCAAATACAGTAGCAAAACGGAAGCAATACAGCAGTAAATACGGTAGCAATACGGTAGCAAATAAAGTAGCAAACGGTAGCAGATATGATAGCAATACGGTAGCAAATACGGTATCAAACGGTAGCAAATACGGTAGCAATACAGTCCCTCAACGGGAGTCAGTACGGTATCAGGTACGGTTTAACTATGACGGCCAGAGATAAAGGAGATCATATATCTTGGCACAATTCGGGTACAAACCCCGGTAGTGAACGGTCAAGAATCACGGTGCTCTTTCTTTGGATAAAGGGATGTTGCATGGATATAAGATACCGCCTCAGGACACACGCAGCGACGGTACTTCTGAAGGAGGGTTACTTGCGTCAGGACACACGCAGCCGCAAGGGGAGATAATGTACAGAAAACACCGCCTCAGGACACACGCAGCGACGATGCTTCTGAAGGAGGGTTACTTGCGTCAGGACACACGCAGCCGCAAGGGGAGAGAAGGAACAGAAAACACCGCCTCAGGACACACGCAGCTACGATACTTCTGAAGGAGGGGTTACTTGCGTCAGGGCACACGCAGCCGCAAGGGGAGACAAGGATGGAAGACAACAACTCAGGACACACGCAGCGAAGTTGCTTCCGGGGTTTCGGGTAAGTTAGAGAGAGAGATAGAGGGGTACAAGGGTAGAAAGAGTACGGAGAATTAAAGTATGAACGGTAAAACAATAGTGCCAAGATAAAACAATTCCTCACCTCTGTATTGTTGGCCTGTGTAGGTCGTACCTTGGCTTCGGTCTGGTGCTGGATTAGTCTTCAGAGAGCAGGATCGGAAACTGACTGTTTAATGCTCGAGGGGCTGTATTTATACCCGCTGGTTAACGGTGTTTACTAAATTTGGTTCAATTCACGCATTTTAGCTAGGAGTAGGGTGTACGCGGCCACCCCACCAATTTTACATCGTAGATGCGGTTATCTGATCTCCACGCGTAAATGCAATTCAAATAAACCAATTTTGCAATATTCGGATATATAAATAAATGCTAATTGTTCGGATATAAACATAACATGTAATTAAACATTCCTCTAATCTTCTTCTTCTTAGGGTGCTTTGTCTCTTACGAGACGTAGCGATCTTCTCTCCTATGCCTGTGTTGCGCGTTTAGAGTGCCACAAACATAGAGGACCTACAGCTTAACGTGGGCTCCGAACCACGGGAAGTGTAAACACTTCTACTCCAGAGAAGATGTACTAGGCAGAATACCTCGCTGGTTTGCCATTGCCTTGCGAGGGAGAACGGCCGTTAAAAATCCGATGCTCCGGTACTGGGAATTGAACTATTCGGTTCTAAATATAAATTCAACGGTACATAAATGTATTCAAATAAATCAGTAAACATTCCTAAAATGAAAGCAAATAAAACTAAACGGTGTTTGAAATCATTTCCCATAATGATATCTAACTAAAACAGACTCTGATAAGGATAACAAAATAAACCAGAAATACAACATGTGGTGATACGGCACATAATAAACAAATTACTTTAAGCGGCTATGAAATTAAATCAACGGTTAGTAATTACATTGACATGTTTCGGTGAATATGCAAATAATACGGGGTGCATTCCAAACATACATCGGTCGGTACACAGTATAATAACCCAAAATCAAACTAATAAACTTCTAAACGGTTAACGGCATGTAGACAAATTAAACGGAGACCTAAATATCAAAATAAACATAAAAAATAGTAACGCGTCGTTACAATATGCCATTTCAAAAATTTCTTCTTCTGCATTTGCGCAGTGAATGTGTGGTATACCATCGCCATACTCTTTCTTAGATTTTCTATCGCATTGGACCATCCAAAGAAAAACATTTTCAGAAGGCGTTTGTCGATTTCTTCGTCGTCGTCGTCGTCGTCGTCGTCGTCGTCGTCGTCGTCGTCGTCGTCGTCCGCTTCCGAGGTCTTTCTACATCTCGGGTTCCTCTTGGCTTGTACTGTATTGCTAATTTTGGGAGTCTTTCTGGGCTCATTCTGTCTACATGTTCCTTCCATCTTGTCTTGTAACTGATTATTTCGTTTCGTATTGGTTGTACTTGTAGTTCGTTTCTGATGTGTTCTTTAGCAAATCTATCTATCCGGCTACATCGTTTGACTTCTCTTAGGAACCTCATCTCTGCGGACTGGATTCTCCTATGTTCCCTTGTTGTCATTATCCATGTTTCACTGCCATAGAGTAATGCGGGGACCGTCATTACTTTGTAAAATTTTACCTGTGTCTCCTTTCTTGTTTTGTTTCTTAATGTTCTTCTTATAATACCGCACATTCTCTGAAATGTGACTATTTTTTTGTCGATGGCTTGGTCGTAAAAACATCGCAGTCTAGATTTCTGAAATTTTGTATTTGTTCTAGATTGGTTTTCTTAATAATAATTTTAGAGCTTATGGGTTGTTTTGCTTGAAAGGCCATTATTTATGCTTTAGATGTTGATATTTAGCAGTTGTAATCTTCTGATATGTTATTTAATCTGTAGATTGTTCGTTGTAGATTGTCTTGGAATTTGCGATTACAACCTGGTCGTCTGCGAGCAGTATTGTGTTGACATATGTATTTGTATTTATTTGGATTCCCTTTGGTGCTTCTTGTTTCCATTTCTTTATCATGTCGTTAATATAGATATTAAATGGGTGATAAGCCACATCCTTGTCTTACACCTTGATTTGTGTATGTCAGGCTTCTGCCATCTCATTGTTTTCTATAGTTTAAATTACGTTCTCTACGTTTTCCTATAATCTGCTTCAATGTGAAGACAGCGTCTATATAGGATCGTCCTTTGCGAAAGCCATTCTGCTCTTCCTCTAGGATCACTTCGGCTATTGATTGAGTTCTCGCTGTTATAATTTTCAGATTTAACTTGTATCCTGAATTTAGTAAACTGATGCCCCTATAAT
This sequence comes from Limonius californicus, assembly GCA_014611495.1. Taxonomy (NCBI): domain Eukaryota; kingdom Metazoa; phylum Arthropoda; class Insecta; order Coleoptera; family Elateridae; genus Limonius; species Limonius californicus. The sequence goes on from JABXWE010003932.1 coordinate 26,274, forward strand.
TATTGCAATCTGTTCTATCGCCTTCTTTGAAGAGTGATTTTATTTTATTTAGATTTCTAAATCGTTTCACTTGCAGAGTTTTCTTCAACTGCTCCATAAGCAACAATCATGTCCATGTATTATTAAAATTAGTCACTTTACTCAAACTAATTAGTTAACAATAAACGGTGCTAATTTCGACCCCTAAACGTTTTGTTTTTTAGTTTTATTCAATACTCAGCGCCTCTTAATAAGTCAACACCAACTTTTGACCATTATAAGATAATTTTAATTTTAATTTTAATAACTGTAGCTTCAAAATGTTATCTAAATACTTGTTGAATTATCTCTCAAATATCCCAAATTTGAATTTAAAACGCAAGTTACTACCATAGTTTCTAACAAATATTCATTACTTGATTTAACTTTAATTTACTATAAGTTTCTTAATACTGGGGTTTGGTCAAAAATGTATAAGAAAAGGTTATATTTTGGTCTCTTCTAGGTACCCTCTGAGTTTCCTCTCCGTACACGATAAATCCCTCTATAGTTATATCACAATGGTTACCGTTACGTTTTCTTATGCACCTACCTAATGACAAATGCTTATTATAGTCTCAAGTAATGTACATTCAATCCTGACAACAACAGTTAGACATACATATAAGCTGCTAATAAATTATCAAAATTTCATAAAAATTCAAAATACTCTCAACATTTCGACGACCCCCCGATATTTTTACGTGGACGTGGATTCTTCTCTAGTAGTCGTGAAGGTTAGGGAAACTTTCACGTTTTCATGTAAAGAAGTGGAGCGGTCAAATGAGTTGTGTTCCGCAAACGATTATGTATTTCATAAAAGTCAAGTACTTTTCCACAAACTCATGGCTTTTGTCGAAATCCGTCTTCACCAATGTGATATCCCAACTACTAGAAAACTAACAGAAAACAGGATTATCTATTGAAAATACGCAAGTGTGTAATTTTATATTCCTAAACTATATATGAAAAATAAGTGAAAAATTATTTATTGTAAGCTACCTCGTGATAAAAAGAGAAAAGTTCTACACAACATGAAGAAAAATGATCAAGTTTAGCGTATTGCATCGTAAAGTTTACGGTAGATAAAAAGTCGATCAACACGGTATCGGTTAGAACCTAACGGATTTTATCAGTCAGTCTCTATCATATGCACATAAATCGCTTTTCTAATGGACGTATCCATCGACAGCAGGACTTGCTTTCTTTTGTCAGCACCAGAAAACATGTAAGTAGGCGTTCTTCTGGGAAAGTCACTATCAAACACCTCTATAGAAGTTGATAAACGAGACAAATTCCATGAAGTTCCAGTCTAACTACTCTAACGAAGTAGAGTTTCAATTTTACAATTTTACAAACCTGCTACTCTCAACCTTAAATAAATTGATTTAACTCTATTTATTGGCACAAATGGATACATTCTTCTTGGGTCCAATTTCTGGCAGTGGAATATAGCACTTCGAAGGAAATTAAGGAATAACCCCGCAATATCTACGACTTGAAGGTAATCTCTTATGCGCACGTCAAATTTTGGGCAGCACTGGTGCGTCGAGCATGAAAATCTATGAACGATTAGCTCAAAGCTCGAAGACCAATAGACGTGACGATCGCCTATAAAAACATCGCCCGCGTTGTGCAAATGAAGGACCATCAGTAACCGCCGGCTTTACCTGCTAGAAATAGCAGCAGAAGCTGTTATGTGTTCTGGTACAGTAGAATGGATTCTCTATGACCGACCTCATCTTTGAAAAGGGTGCCGGGAAACCGGTATCCGGAAATTTGTTCGAAAGAAATTTGTTCGACGGTAATTTGTTCGAGGCCATTTGTCCGAACGGTAATTTGTTCGAACGGAAAAATATTCGATAGGGAATTTGTTCGAACGGAAATTTTTTTCGAATCGAAAATTTCCTAGTGGGTGTTCGAAAAATATTCTCTTTAACAATTTTGAATATTTATCTAAAGAAAATGGATTTATCATCGCGTAAACAATTCTTAAGTTAGTTATGTGCAAGGAAAGTGATTAGTATTTCATTAGCAATCCCTGGTTTAAATGATTACTTTACTTAACAACATTTCCAAAATAATCTTTTAACACGCTGCTTGGAATGTAGCTAACCATAATTAGGGTGAGAATCATTATTATAATAATCCGATCCCCATTATCTCAAAGTTGCCATCGTGATTCCCTGAAAAATAAAAGTACTGTTAAGGGATATTACCCCACCCTATCAGCCACCATATAAATATTAGCTCAAGTGTCTAAAACATTCTAGTTTTTCTGTTTGATCACGTTGTGTATCTTGCAATTTTCTTAAAATGGCTATGAATTTTATTAAGAGTTCGAAAGGCAAAGATATGTTGTATTTTAACGATTATTTATACGTAGGTGACAGAAGTTGTGATAGAAAAGTGTACAGGAAGTGCAAACATTTTAAGAAATTCTCCTGTAAAGGAGGCGCAATTACAAAAAATCAAGAAGGTATTAAGGAAACCGGAGAGCATAATCACGCTGGCCAAGCTGCAGAGATTGCTGCAAAAGCGGCCTACAGTGACATGAAGGAAGCAGCCGTTCAAAGCCGAGACACTCCTCACTACATTATATCCAACTCATCTTTCCAACTACACCCAGCAGCAATCGCCAGATTACCTGCGACAGAAACTATCAAACGAACAATTCGAAATGTGAGGTCAACGAAAGGCGGTGGGTCAGCTTTTCCGCAAAATCGTGCTGATATCCAGTTTCCAGAAAAAACCGAAGAACCCACAACGGCGAGGAGTTCCTAATGTTTGATAGTGGTATGACTGAAATGCGAATTGTTATATTTACAACACGAAGAAATTTACAGCTTCTTGGGGATAGCGGCAATTGGTACGGTGACGGGACTTTCAAAACAGTGCCATTATTATTTGAACAGTTATATACCATTTATCGAATTGCTGACTGTGTAGCAATCCCATTGCTGTATGCGTTATTACCAAATAAAAGCGAGGCAGGGTATCGGGAATTTTTGAGTGCAGTTAAAAACTTAGAACCGCGAGTGAATCCGAATTCTATTATGATTGACTTTGAACCGGCCATGATTAAAGCTATTGGAGCAGAGTTTCCGGAAACAGCGATACGTGGTTGCTTTTTCCATTTTACTCAGTGCATATATCGGCGAATTCAAGCGGACGGCTTCAAACAAACATATGACAATGACTTGGAGTTCGCTCTGAAGATGAGGATGTTATCGGCATTGGCGTTCGTTCCTCCTGCAGAAGTTCCGAATTCCTTTGAAGCTCTGATAAATAATGAAGTATTACCAGAGGTTGCACAGCAAGTGGTTGACTACTTCGAAGACACGTGGATTGGTCGCCCAGATCGCCGAAATCGACGTCGGTCGTCAACCACGTTTTCCCATCACTATGTGGAACTGCTTCGACTCCGTGGTAGTCGGCCTACCAAAAACCAATAACTCCATAGAGGGATGGCATCGCGGATTTCAGGGGCAGATTGGGGCAGAGCATCCGACTATTTGGAAGTTTATCGGCGCATTAAAAATAGAGCAGAGCATAAATTATCAGCGAATAGAACAACTAATTGCAGGTCAAAGCGTGCAAAATGGAAGAAAGAAGTATAAGGGCAGCGCGGCGCGGTTATTAAATGTTGTAAATAGACATGTAGCGGGATGTGATATTGTTACTTATCTGCGTGGCCTTGCCCACAATATTTCGTATTAACATTGGATGTATATGTATCTGTAAAATAAAGTAATTCATTATATATTCATATAAAATTTTATTATTGATCTTCTCTTTCGAATATTTTTCCTTTAGAACATTTTTCCATTCAAACAAATTAACGTTCAAACAAATTACCGTTCGAACAAATACCGTTCGAACAAATTACCATTCGAACAAACTACCTCGAACAAATTACCGTCGAACAAATTTCTTTCTAACAAATTTCCTGGAATCCGGGAAACCTTTATGTTCGCGATAAGCAAAAATTAAACCAATCTTCATTGGTAAATATTGCCATGCTTAAAAGCAATTAAGATAATTTTGTAAACGGTACACTTATATCCGGGATCCAGAAACCAAACAAGAATTTATGAACCGAAAATATGAACAATTTCTACTGATAAATTTCGTTCCAAAAAATCGACGTAGAAGGTAATTGTGACATTTTTTCAAGGATGCTGAGGAATTCTTCTGATTCGGTACCGGCATTAAAATCACTAGTACAAATGAAAGAAAAACAGCGTGGTAAGTTAACTACGAGAGTCTAATCGGAGTAGCACATGTTCAATGTACCGATGTGGCATATATGCTCTTTCGTTTACGAGGGTGGTACATCATTTATTGTCCCTCATAGAAGCAAATTTCTGGGACATTTGAAAGAACTTTATTTCTCCACATAATCACCTAAAAGGTTAACACACTTAGTATAGCGATAATGCAGACTTCGAATGTCTTTAGAACTTTGTTTGTTGTCTTTGTCCCGCACTGCAAACTACTCATTCACAGCAACGATCACCTCTTCATCGTCCGTAAAATGAGTATCCCGAAGACGTTCTGGTTACTTGGGGAATAACTGAAAGTCACTAGGTGCCAGATTTGGCGAATATAGGGGTTGTTCTAAAATTTAAAATCCAAGAATATGGATATCAGGCACATAAACACAGTTCCTGTGAGCGGGAGCGTGGTCTTGGTTGAAGAGAACGCCGCGTTTCAATTTTCCACCCATTTTCATCTTCATTTCGCCACGAACTTTTGATATAAGGTTTGGATAATATATATATATATGTCAGCATTTTAGGCCTGAAGGCCATAGCTTGGATCATCTTCCTCCACATCTTCCTATTTTGCGCCTCTTGTTCCCAGTTTGTTATTCCCAGTTCTTGTAAGTCCTCCTGCATTCCTTCCCACTAGGTTTTGTGTGGACGTCCTCTCCCATTGCGCCCCCCTAAAGTCGTACTGTATATTTTTTTGGTGAGATCCTTTCTTTCCATTCTTGTTATATGGCCCAGCCATCGTAGTCTGTTCTGTTGAAGTATTCTTCTTATTCCTGATTCCTTGTATAAGCCTTCCAACTCTGCATTTGTTCTTCTTCTCCATCTACCTGCTCTTGCACCCCCCCCGTAAATTCTCCTCAAGATCTTCCTTTCCCAGATCTCCAGTTTTTTCGCAATCTCTCTTAGTTAATACCCACGCCTCACTCGCGTATGTTATAATTGGTCTAATTATGATTTTATACACTTTCACTGTCAAAGCTCGCCCTATATTTTTGTTACTCAGTACGTTATTGAGCGCGCCGGCACACCTAGATCCTGTCATTAACCTTTTATCTATCTCTTGCGACACACTTCTATCACTAGTTAGCTCCACCCCCAGGTAGACTGCACTATTTGTGTATTGGAACACATACACTTTCCCTTCCGCACTATGTAATCTCAGTTGTTCGCCTATTTCTTGCCTTCCTTTTCCTAGAATCATATATTTGGATTTGTCTTCATTTATAATTAACCCTACTTCCTTCGCTTTATGTTCTAGCTTTTTCACCACCAGCTTTAATTCCTCTCTAGTTTTTGCCATTTGATCAGGTCATCAGCATATGCTAAGCATTGATACAATTGCTGTAGGATGTTGAACGTTGTATTTATTTGGCTACCTCTTAGTACATGTTCCAAAACTATATTAAATAACAAAGGTGACAGAGGGTTTCCTTGTTTCAGACCTAAATTAATGTTGAATTTGACATGACTTCTTACTCGGCCCTTTATTGTGTGACCATGTGTTAAATAATCAACTAGAAGAACTCACTCAGAATACCAACACACTGTTGCCGTTATTTTTCCGACCGATGAGGTCACAGTGAACTTTCATGGGGGCGGGCAACCATGGTGTTGCCATTATATACTTTGCTACTTTGACATCACTATGATGAACCCAGGATTCATCTACAGTTACAAATCTGTCCATTAAACTCAAATTGCTCTCAGAAGTGACAAACCTGGCTCGTTTCTGATCAGGTGAGAACATTTTCGGAATCCGTCGTGGGCAGATTTTTTCCGAACCAATTCCTCTTCCAAATTTTCTCAACGCTACCAACGGAGAAGCCACAGCCTCAGCAATATAATTGATCGTAATTCTCCGATCATACAGTAACATATCATGCACAAAATCAATATTTTCTTGAGTGACAACACTTTTTGGTAGTCCAGCATCTGGTGCATGTTGACAGACTTTCTTCCTAATTTGAAATTTCTGGAACCTATCCTTAATTACTTAATACGACGGGGTAAAATCGCTCAACACTCCGGACACGTCATTCTAAATTTCCTGTGATGATAAACCCTGCCAAAAAATGTATTTTATCACAGCTCTTGTCTCGAATATTTCCATTTAAATAAAATCACCAGCGCCTCGGTAATATTAAATGTATAACTTTAATAAACAAGAAGATAGAATGTCAATAACTGACGTTTCTAGGAAAAAAATATTAATTTGTCGGTCAATGGCTTCTATGTTAGGGACAACAATTTGTGGCCCATTTTCGTAGTCATGTCAAGTAGCTGTCTTGAAATGAAATACAAATTCACTTATTTAAATTACGATGGTCACAAAACTCCTCAGGGCTGACAGAACAGCAATATTAGTTACTGATTGGCTTGTTCTGAAAATCTACTCTGCAAATTCTATTCACGAAACAACTGCATACAGTATTTTCGTATGGAATAGCGGGTCAATAGGTTTATCATTCATTATTACCTAACCTGTATGGTATTTTACGCCTACATAATGTTGCAAGGAAAACAAAACACCTTGAGCCTAAATTAGAACTCCATCAACTCTTGCAGAAAGGAATATTCTAGCAAGAGAAAACATTTCTCTGTATCCCACTGAGCAATTGGTTTAACCTACGAATAGCAGCTTCGTGTTCGCATGTTTCATATTTATGTTGTACATATATTTATATTACTTCAAGTTTGGTTTTAGAAGTAAAAAAGAACAAAATATTCTAAACATATATTTCCATTCACTGCTGTTTAACAACAAGGATCAGTACTTAAGGGTAAATATAATAATTAAAACACTTTTATCGATGCTGTATAATTAATGGTAAGAGGTAATATCACGCCCAGCCCAGCATAACTTACAACCTCCTAATTCAGAATTAATGGTTTTGTTACAACACGCAAAATAATTAATTACTGAATCTATAATTAACGTAAAAGTCCGATGGCCACCCTTTTATTACGCGAGGCAATCCATACGACGTAACTTCTACCCTTCTGAATGCAGTTGCCATATTTATCAAGTAGGACAGTTTGAGAGCACCAAATCAAGGATAGTTCGAAATCTAATCGAGGTAATATTACATCTCAACGAACAAGCTTCTCTTGAGGCACTATCAGGGTTGTTTGGTGTTCCATATTTTGTATCAGCTGTTATCTAAAATCCTAATGTGATTTAACAATCATTTTAAGGAGTTATTTATTATTACACGGTTCAGACAGTCATAGCAGTGACAATATGCAGTAGATGGTTAGCGATATAATTATGACTTAGGAAAAGGTCCCTGGTTAAGAAATTGGAAGACCCCTGCTGTACATGGATTATAATTATAATATGATTAAGACATCTAAGTCTAATTGGATCTTTGTATCTAGAAGCAGGCGGCGCCTAGTGTGGGCTAGTGCGTTAGACTTCTACACAGAAGGTACTGCGTTCAGTTCCCTGTACCGGAACATCGAGTTTTTAGCGGCCGTTCTCCCTCGCAAGACAATGGCAAACCAGCGAGGTATTCTGCCTAGTAAATCTTCTCTGGAGTAGAAGCGTTTACACTTCCCGTGGTTCAGCGCCCACGTTAAGATACTGGTCCTCTATGTCTGTGGCACAACGCGCAATACAAGCATAGGAGAGGAGATCAATATGTCTCGTAAAACATAAAGCCCTCAAAAACGAAGAATTCAGAAGCAACAATTCTTTTTCACAATTTCATCTTGCAATAATGATTTAACATGACCTATATTGGCATACTGCTGTTTTATATGATTTTGTACATTTCCAATTAGTTATTATAAACGCAATTACGCGCAATAACTAATTATGTGTTCCATTCATATTTAGGATTATTTTAAGCAATATTAATAATAAAACAATTTTTTTTTCATATTTTTAAGTCTTTATAAAATGAATATAAACCAATTAAGTCTTAAACACTAGAGCCAACGAATTAGTTACGCCTGCTACATGTCCGACTGGAATAACTGTGGAACATCAGTTCGTAAGTCGCTACTTCTCATGATGCAGAGATCGCAACGGCCTTTTACTCTGACAGCTGCACAGTTTGCAACACTTTCGCATGAAACTTTTATGGCTGTAAGTCATGAACTTCTGTTATCCACAACTTCACTGTTTCTGTTTCAGATATTGAACACTTCTTTCTCCTATTTTACTGTTATTTGGCACCTGTACGTGAATTCACAAAATGTATAGTAAAAGGACAAACATACGTAGAGAAATATGTGATTATGAATTAACCACAATATCTACCAAGACCTATTAAATATGAGATTTAATTGTTTAGAAAGTGCCTTTAACATTAAGAACAATATTGTTATATACCAAAGTTAAATATAGTCATAGAGAGTTATTATGTATTCACAAGAACAATGGTAGGAGTAAATATAAATTTAAAATCTATCTTATAAACTGATTTAGAGCGATTAGTTTCTAGCTCCATATAATTTCTGTATATTAATGTTAGTCATATGAACCTTACAACGGTAGTGTAATAAATGCCCACATAACCAAAGTTACCCGTATGACAACTAAACGTTAATCGCTCAAAGATACAAGGTCACCATTAGTCAATCAAAAGTTATCCTAACTATGTCACAAATTAGTTAACCATAGAGGAACCTTAAGGCATCTTCACAGTCGCTAAAAGGTTAACCAGGAAAGATATCCAGAAACTAACCACGAAAGTAAGCTTTTCGTTAACCATAAAGGATCTCCAGAAGATAACCTTGAAAGTCATCTTTTGGACACCTTCTCGGCATATTCCAAAACTGACCTTGAAAGTCGTCTTCTGAGTATCTCCCAACCTACCCAAAAGTTATGCTATGTGGTTAACCTTTGTACTATCCCTTTTACCGTATTGGCGGTAAAAAAGTGAACCGAGAAACATGAAAAGCAACCCTAGCTTCTATCCAAAGAATGCTATTACGTTTTGAATTGAGCTGATCATTTTATTTCTTACAGAATGAGTAAATAAATAATGCATATACTAACAATTGCTATTTATTATTAAACAAGTATTTTAAATATAACAAATTAGGTACTCACACAAAGTATCAATTTTAACTTTAATATCCAAGGCAGTGTTTTTTACTACGACTTCGTAAGCCTTTATGCGGACTTCCGGACTCATACTTCTGTAGGGGATGAAATGTCCAGTTCTGTGACACCAGGTATGATCATTCGCACTGCAACTGAAAGCAATTAATATTTTGTTAACAAAAATTATCTGTTGGACATATATTAAGTTCCTTCTTACATCTTCCAGTATTAAACTGTTTTACCCTTATATTTAAGGCAAGTAAATATACTATTGAAAAGAATGCTTAAGATAGGAACCCCTGGAGATACAGCGCATGTCTGATGGTGCACAACCGTCTACCCCTTAATAATTTTCGTTTAGACCATTCCACATTAACAGCCGCTTCTGTAATATTGTTTGTAATTTTATTTATAAATTACCAAAACTTATCTGCATGTAAATTTTGTTGTAAAACCTATAATACTAAATAACCGTAATAGAATTGTTAATCCCTTATTTTACAATATCCTCTTCATAAGGCTTAAAGTAAATTTGATTCTACTCGAAAGGCAGACAACGTAAGTACCTATGACTAATTTATAAGTATTTTAGAAGATTCTTGTGTATTTCCAATTTTTTTATTTCAGTTGAGGATTTATTTGAATAAAAGCCACAAGAAATTAACGGTCAACTATTACGTAAGAAAATATTATCTCAATATTTAGCATATGGTAGCTAAGAAGGTTGTATTTCTACTAGTGTGCTATTGTGGAATATTACCGAATATTAATTGTATTATGCGTTTACAAACCATATTTCTATTTTTATTACACATTTCTGTAAGGAAGTAATGGAAAAATGGGAAATAAACAATAGTAACATTACATTTAGGTTCAAGTTGTAAATAATTTTCGTACTAATTACAGGGCAATAAGATATTCGGTCAAGAGCTAAAATGACGAGTATTTTTAAACCTAATTGGAATATAGTTTTTTACAACAGTATGTGTAACTATTATCGACTTACTATGTGTATCTTTTAGCAGGAATTTAGTATCATTCTTGTAAAACCTGTTATAGAGGATGTAACCAAAAACTAACCCCTATAGGTTGCTTTAACAATATGCAGCTGTAATGTGCACTTGAAAGTTACTCAAAACTCAACCTTTTGAGTTCCGATAAAGTTAACTATTTATAATAACTGCTTCTCCACTTTAAGTTGAACGTAACAAATACTGTAGTTTTGGTAACCACAACGGATGCACAAAAAACGCCTTTAAGTTACCCCGGTAGGTCGTCTTGAATGATCTCGAATGATCACGTTTTGGACAGTCAAGCTTAACTTTGTTTATGTGGGAGTGGTATCGTAAATGACAACCTTGTATGAATTACCGAAAATATATAAATCTAGAAGAGTAAATGATTTTACTATTAGAAAACCCTTCTTACTTAATATTGTTAGGCCTAAGAGCTGTAACTGATAAGGTGCCTTTTTCCTTATCGCCGGGATCACCAGAGAAACAACTACTCTTATATAAAATGATTGAATTTATTCATCTATACGTTGTACAAGAATATAAAACTTATCCTAAAACTTTATATTAAACTACTTACAATAATAAAGTCAGATGCAATGCCATTGCTAGGTTGGTTATTGAGAATACTGTCATCTATCAATCACCCACTCCCACTCCTTCCTCTGCCATAGCTTCTGCTTCAAGTCTAACAAGTATATATTAATGTATACAATGGCGATCATGCATCATAGATATATTTATTACGAAATATATATATATTTTTAGCAAGATGGTGCACCATCTCATAATACTAGAATCGTCTGGAAATTGTTGACAGTTAATTTTAGAGGCAACTGAATAGGGACCAACGGGTCAGTAAGGTGGCCACCACGTGGCCAAACTAATGGCTGGCGAAGGCTTGCGCCAATGTGACCGCCTTCTTCCTCAACTCTTCAGTATCATTTTATTAATTCGCTTTTGCACTCATAAGGAACGACCTGCTTGTTACTTAATCTCCCTTATAAAGCGTATTACTTATTCCACATTGCCTACTTTAATAGTATAATGTACTTCGAACTTGCTGAGTATAATGGCATCACTACTTACAACATAAATATGTATGCAACCAATTGAAGTCACGTTACAATAGCTATGAAGCAATAATAATTTAATTTAGAATTTTGGAAATTGGGTTCCTAACAATATAACAAACTGAAGAAAAACACTTTTGGATAATTATTGTTCTTGTACAATCAATGAAAATTAAATTTTGAAATTTGAAACAAGTGTTTGCGTCATATAAATGTAATAACAGTACATACATACATTTGTGAGAAAAAATAGAAAAACAAATAATCAGAGATCGAAAAAAAAATTGAGTAGGCCCTAGACGTGAAAACGTGTATCGTAACTCTATGGTTTTGTAATGTGTTACGTAAGGTTAACTTCACCTTAATTATACACGAGTAAATAGGACACGATAGAAAATATAAGTGTCTGAAGAAAAAAGAAGCTTATTTACATTAAATAAACGCAAGAATAAAATTAAACTGGTTGTGTGGACATAGTGGCATATGCAGCAAACCATCGGTCTCGGTTGTCATACCAACATCATTGATAATCGTAAACCATGTAGAGGCACTTTTCGTCTCTGTTCAGCAGGTTAGGTTAGCCTCCTGTCCGGCGTACGTGCCAAAAGGGTTCATAGAATCTACTCTATTGTAGGTAGGTAACAGGCCCTTGACCTATACACAGAAGAAGAAGAAAAATAAAATTAATAATTAAATAATTAAAATGTCAACATTTTAAAGGTAAAAAGGAATCAGCCGTCTTCTTGAATGCTTGTGTGTGCTCTCCGCTTCACCCCATCAATCACATCTAACAAAAGTTCTTTACACATTGATCTGATTTTTGGGTAAGTTTTTCAACGTTATTTATTGGAGTTCTAAATATGAATTTTTAAGCAAAACCAAAAAGTCTAACGATGTTAAATCTATCAATGAATAAATGCTTCTTCGCAGTAAAAACGTGTATTTTTTGTAGACCCCTTTCGCATATTCTGCGAGTTTACATAGCCGTTTACGTGAAACCATGATTCATCTAAAAGAAAGATTGGACCAACATATCATTCATGTTGTCCAGAAACCAACGGAAATACTCCATTCATTTTTCATAATCGGGCAGTAGATGCCTGTACACAGCATTTAAGCAGCAAAGGAACATGTGCAAACTATTTTTCAGTATGAGCAGACAAGTTCCGTAAAGAAGGTGAGTTTGATGGGGAACGGCCCAGAGAGAATTAGAAATACTTGTAGTAAATCACCAGGTCTGGATATTTATTCTTCCGGGAAATCCTGCATACAATCACAAATTGAATAATGCTATGCACCATTATCTTTCTAGCTATTAGGAAAACAAACTTCAGCCATAAATGCTATTTGAGTTAAGTCTATATTAGTTGCATTTATTTGTGCTTGTAAACTGACTTTCCACCACAACTATATATTATTCTCAACAACATGTGGTTGGTTTGTCGTTGAATAAAACCACAGTCAAATCCTACAAAATAGATTTAATCTTGATTCAAAGGTATAAATTGTGTTAACGATTTCGATGACCGCTTGGGATCATCATCGAACTAAAATAACCACACATACTTATGAACATGTGAGTTCAGAGAAAACCAATAAACTTACCTAGCGTGGTGACCACGCCGATGTTGTTTGACATGGCGAACGGTGTTCTTATTTGACATTTTATTCCGTTTTAATGCAGTCCCAAATTTTAGGTTTTCTTAAATACAAGTTTAAAATAATGTTAATCATCATGAGTTGAGTTAAATTTTAATAATATTTAATTTCGGCGTTGCCGCGAAGTGTTCAGTTTCTCAGTTATGAATTGTAATATTTAGTTTATTCATTTTGTGTGCTTTTGTTTAAATTTTTTCCTACGCAATGGTTTTGATCTTTTAATTTTGTAATTTTGCTGGTTCCTCTGACTACGTAAGTTTTTTGTTTTCTCTGAACATGTCAAATGATTATATGTGGTTATTTTAGTCTGATGATGACCCCAAGTGGGCATCGAAAACATTAACAGATTTTATACGTCTGAATCAAGATTATTTTGTGGAATTTGACTGTGGTTTGATTCAACGACATATCTACCTTATCCCGTTATGAGGCATTATGCGTTTATTGTATAACATGTGGTTGGTCAACAGCAAATTATATTCGGAAGTCAAATATTAATGCTCCCTTACCAATGGCAACAAATCAAATCTGTACACCCTACATGCCATATTCTGTGAATAGCACTCTTCCGGCATCGCCATTTCCTCCCTTGACATTAAATGTTCAGATGTCAGGTATAGGTATGCCTGAAGATAACCTACGTACGCTTGAGAGTCTCTTATAGTCGTAGAGTTGGATGTGAATTACCTTCATTAATTCAATACGTTATTCTCAGTAATTTCTTTCCTTGGTTGCTGAACGTATTAAGTAAGATGGGGGCATACACAACAATATATATGAATATCTGAATGTTTATCACTTACCTTCATGATATTTCAGCATTGTTATACTTATTGTTGTCACTGTGCACTTTACCTTTGTGTATTTACTATGCATTTATTGCTATCAGCACATGTTATTGTTTGTTTTCATTAGAATGTTGGATTTGACAGTTGTGGCAGTCGATTAATTCACGGCAACGGGATTTTAGATAATAGTAAATTAGGATTTGTTTTCATTTTTTGGGTTTATACAGTTCTGCAAACGTTTTGCTATCGTTAAACTTTAATGTTCGGCGCTACCTTCTAGTATGCTACGCGTAACATTAGCTGGGTATTTAAGAGCACCTTAATCCAGTACCAATAAATCGGCGCCGGAATATTACTATCAGTATTTGTGAACTGTAAGTCAGTGCTGGTCAACGAAAGGGATATGTCCGCTACATTGCGTTCCAGTCAATGATGTTTCGTTTTTAATTATTAATTCGCCCCATTCGAATTGCCTTCGAATTCATATTTATTGGACATTTATTTAATTTATTTATACAGAGTGTTACCCATTTAGACAATTGGCCAGATTGTTAAAATGACTTTTAATACTTTCTAAAGAGCATTCATTATTGAATCTTACTTTCGAAACGGCTTTCAAGTTGAGGGAGAATGGACCTATTCGATTCCTCCTTCTTTTGTGGAATTCTGAGATAGGTATCCCAATGAAATTATTACGTACCAAAAATTTTATGCTTTGGCTAAGAATCTAGTCAGCAATTTTCGAGAAACTGGAAGTGTTGGAGGGAAAGAAGGGTCTGGTAGGCCAAAGAAGATAGTACCTGCTTTAATTGAAACTGTAAGACAACGAATTGAGGAGGCTCCAAAAACACCAATTAGACATTTATGCCAGCAAGTTGATGATTTAAGTTACGGTACATGCCACAGAATATTGAGACAAGCATTGCATCTGCATCCTTACCGATTTATTTCCGTTCAGGATCTTTTAGAACAGGATTATCCAAAAAGAGTTCAGATTTGTCGTTGGTTTTTGAATAATCTCAATGATGAGCAGTTAAATTTAACCTTTTTTTACCGACGAAGTCTGGTTTTACCTTAATGGGTATGTTAATTTACAGAATATGCGGATTGGAGTAGCGAGGATCCAAACATTACAATTAAAGTTCCCCTTCATCCACAGAAAATAGGTGTCTGGGTTGGAATAAGTCGTCGTAGGTTAGTTGGGCCAATATTTTTCGAAGGCACGCTAACTGCAGCAAGGTACAGGAACGAATTATTACAACCTTTCTTAAATGAACTTCACGATGATGAGCTACGGGATGGTTTTCTGCAACAGGATGGCGCAACAGTTCATGCAGCTGCAGATACAAATAATTTTTTACGCGAATATTTTGATGACCGAATCATTAGTAGGAATACTGCAACACCGTGGCCCCCTCGCTCTTGTGATATTACTGTACTTTTTTCTATGGCCCTATTCGAAAAACACCATTTTAAAACTCCAGTTAATGATTTAAACGAACTGAAACTTAGAATTGAATAAAACTGTCAAGAAATTAACAACTGACCTCAATTATTACAAAATGTTTTTGAAGGTTGTAACGTGCGATTTCGACGCACAGTGTATGTTGCTGATTTTGTTTCGGTTGAAGTGTGTAGTCAGCGCGCCTCGAGATTTTTGAATTTAAACTTCTAGCTTCGCGCATGGTCCGCTTAAAAATATTCTTGTGATTTGAGAGCATTAGCAGTCTGATACCTGACAAGTGTGTACTAGATTTTTCACCGCGGTCCGTGTCGACCAAGGATTTATTCCTAATTTTGTTGAAAAGGTC
>JABXWE010003933.1:0-43454 GCA_014611495.1 Limonius californicus
TTATTTTCCCTATCAACTCGTGAGTTGTTACAATTATCCATAGGTCATGATCTATTTTCTGAATTTTATTATTTTCTAATACAAACATTTTTGGGTTACAATTATTAATATTTGAAAATGATATTAACTGCGATTCACAGAGAGAATTTCCAAAATTCATTTGTTCTTGGATTTTGCATATAAAATTATTTTTACGTAATTGTTTACAACGTACATCAGTAGTAATGTAGTTAAATTCCGAAAGTAACAAAAATTTATGCTGTGGTAAAATGGCTTGGTATTTATTTTCGTTGATCTGCATTGGCAATGGGTATAAGTGATAATAATCGTACTTTGTTGTAGCTGTTAATGGTATTTCGATTATGAATACTAATCTGGTATTTATTTGATATGCTTTGACAGTTATTATTTCTTCAAATAATGGTAAATTTTCTTTTGTCGGCTCAAAAGGTAGTTGCAGGTCATTCAGTTTAGTTTCCACAAATTTTAAGCTTTCTTCTAAATCTTCTGGGTCCATAATCGATGGATGAAAAGTTTCTAATTTCGAGAAAGTAATAGCTTCTTCTAAAGTATTCGTAGTGTGTAACATTAAATTTGCGATTGCGATTTTCATTAAACAATAAATGAGTTACATAAATTACAATTTATAAAGATCTTAATAACCCGAAGCTAAAAGCGTAACTAAACTTAATCTATCTTGCAGAAGCGCATGTAAACTTTATCTTTGCTGATGCTACATAATATTCTAAGAAGCGAGGTGAAAAGCATTATATCTAGGTTTACTTAAGGTTACATAATTCGCAGACTTACTCTGCATAGGACGAACTCATATTACACAGCTGGTAAGATTTATTACAGGGCATTGCCAGTTGCGGAAACATTTACAAAAGACTCTGTAGAGTGTGTGGAGAAGTGGAAAAAACAGCTTCACTCATAATTTTTGACTGTCTAGCACTAGGACTTACATTGTAAAAAAAAAATCCTGCAACTCATTGAGAGCACAGGTCTACTATATAAGGATTGGGTATGCAGAACACACCACAGTCGAAGAGCAAACTAGTATAGGTACCCCTTTGCAATTCCCTGGTAATAATCAATCAATTAGAATTGAACAAAAAATTTTCTATATAATTCAGATCTTCCTACAATGCAGTTTTAGGTGAACATAAAAAAATGTAACCGTGTGATAAAATTGTATCTTGTAGAATATCCTGGCGTAGTGCGTCCTTTATAGCAAATACGTTACACCTTGTATAAAACTGACTTCCACAACGAATGTATCAGTTATCAACAATTTATTTTAATCTACCTTAAAATGTATCCGAAAGCAGATTTCAGCCAATCATACAGAGTAAAGTAACACGTAAATAACGTTTTGTATTAATCTCCTAGTCAAATACCCTTTCAGAATTTCAATTTAAGCCGAGGACTCAATTTATTCCCGTCAACCATGTCGAACTGCTTATGAGGAGCAGCAAGGTTTTTGCATTAATCGGGTTAGTATCCTTCTATTCCAAGTTCATTTCGAATGACACGGTACGAACTTTTAAAGCTTAATTTGATTACTTTAATGTGACTATACGAAGAGTAATTTCTGTGAATCCAAAATTATATTAAAACGAAAATAAGAGCCAGGTTATGAAAACTTTCCTCTGGAGTTTTCTAATTGTCTCAAATAGTGATTGCTGTTATTTTCTTAATTACAGTTCCGCGTAATTCAATTGTTTAACTGTCAAATTTAAAACAAAGGCCGCTATAAATATTCAAGGAACGTGTGGCATAATATTAGCTAAAATTGTTTGTATAATGTTTAAAGGAATTTCATAATTTAATAATGACTACCACTAATAATTTAATTAATGTGATATATTATGTGAAGCAAATTCCTTAAATATTTTCTTATTATACATCACATTATCGAAGCTACTAACACGTTATTATTGAAGATACAGAGAGTTATACGTTGTTTGAATATTAATTGCTGGAAAATGTTAATGAGTAGTTTTTGAAACGAAACTGAAAATTGTTTGCTGTTTATTATACAATACAGGTTTTATCTTTGCGGGATATCTCAATTTTATATTGTATTTCTCTGCAATTTAAAAAAAAATAAGTTATACATAGATTTCACAAACAGATGTTATTGTAAGATTGCACTGAGAAATATATCATAGTGAAACCTGTATAAGGCGGACCGCTGGAAACCTGCGGAATAGATATAGGTTTTGGATATTAGGTTTCAATGCACGGGGGCTGTTCTCTTTCTGCTGAGCCTAGTAATGTAATACACAATTTATTGTAGTATTCCCCTCCGTAGTCACTGCATTTTTGCATCCGTAAAAACAAATCTTTTAAACATTTTCTCTAATCTTCCCGCGTTAAGATATTTATTTCATTTTTAAATGCGGCACCCACTTCTTCGGCCGATGTAAAACGTAATCCCGTAACTTATTCTTTACACGCGGAAATAAAAAGAAATCATTAAGTGTTAGGTCTGGACTATACGGCGAATGAGCTACTATTTCAATGTTTTGGGCATGTAAATACTTAATCGTTCGAGCAGCAGGGTGTGCCTGAGCGTTATCTTGATGCAAGATGATCCTTCCTCTTGGACTTTTTTCGAGAACATTTTGGAGAACTTGGGGCAACCAAACTGTAGTTTACCATTCAGCATTAACAGTACGACGATCCTCCAAAAAATGTGGCGACCATCTTTTTATTTCGGCTTTTTTTTCACGAACAACTTCTGTTGAAGCTCATTCGTTCTCAAAGACCCAAATTACCGACTGTTGCTTTCTTTGAGGATCATAGCTTTATACCCACATCTCATCGCCTGTAATAATGTTATACACCAAATGAGACGATCCATTGTCAAAGCGATCCAGTGTAGATCTGCACACGGTTTCCTTTTTGAACTGGAGTCAAATTGTGGGAAACGAACACTAACCGTTCCGGAAGTGTGGTGTTGAGATAGTGAACATATACAAGAAGAGGAAATACACCTTCTGACATCATTGCTACGCAACGGTTACACAACAGCAGAAATTCGGAATGCTATCCAAAGAGCTGTAAATCCCAGGGCTGAAGACGCATCTACAACCTCGGAACGGTTAGCCTTTTTACCATACAGTTAAGCTATTACGGATAAGATAGGGCATGTTCTGAGAAGACATAACATAAAAACAATCTTCATGACCAAAGAAAACCTAGGCAAGGGTTTCCGATCAGCTAAAGATCATACTTCTAACTTCAAATCAGCCGGTAGCTACAACATCCCCTACTCCTGTAGCACAAACTATATTGGATTGCTAAGATAAGCGCTTCACAAAATCTGGATGTTCCATCGAGTTGAAACTCGGAGAGCATATAGGTGATTGTTAACATAAGCGCTTCACAAAATCGGCGTTAGCGAAACACACCTGCGTAACTGGGCACAAAATGGATTTTGAAAATGCCCGAGTACTCGCTAAAATTTTGTATTACTTTCCAAGAATCATGCGAGAAGCAATTAAGATTGAGAAGCAACCCAATAAAATCAATAGAGAGGATGGGTTCAGGCTCAGCAAAGCTTGGCCACCGGTAGTTCATCCTCTAAAGTTACGAATCAAGAGCGATCTTCACGGTCATGTCCTGCCGCATCTGTTCCCGCCTGACGACGACGGTCAACCATAACTACGATGTTCTGCTCGATTGGCTCAAAAGGGTTTGAATATCTCCGTATCCCGGATTTGAATTCAGTGTTCTATTCACTCTGAAGATGCAAGCTACAATGTCTTGCGAAACGTTAGTTTATTCAGGTTTACAAATAGCAACCAACAAACCTGCCTTTGCTGAGTGTGACCTCCAATCGACGTCAAGGCCCAAGCAGAAAATTAATCATAGTGTTGACAGTTCCAGAACCCGCGAAAGTCTCAAACAATATATACGTTGTTTCCTTAAAAGCTCAATCTAACATCTATGCATGCTTGTCGGCACCTACCAGAAGCAGATTGGATTAGCTTTGATTTCTCTCATTTAAGTACAGACAATAATAATTTAAAAACATACGAGTTATTAAAACGTAAGAGATACAGCCACTTGTTACCAAAAACCTGCGCACAAATCCCCACGGGAAACAACAAGACAAATTGACAAGACCAACACACTTTCTGGTAATAAATTTGGAAACACCGAAATATTCTATTCACGGGTAACTCACTGCACGTATCGGTGTTTTCACCACGGCTCTCTCAGTCTGCGATACGGGGTGGGTGAAAATGATCTTCAAACTAGAATCTTCAGAGGGCGCCAGGATTCTACTTCACCAGTCGTCGTGCAGCGATAAATCAGACCTACCTTACCGAATCCAAATAAGGGTAAACTCTTACCTCGCAGAACGAATTCAACTGTTCCAACAAAAACATAAACAAGGAAACAAGACGCAATAAAACGCAACAAATTAAGTAAATACTGAAAATAATTATATTGGTCAAAATTATGCAAACACCCTGTATATAAATCAACAATCAATTAAATACAATATATACAATATCATATCACTCCAATGTATATTATACACCCTGTATATATATATCCAATGAACATAAATATAAAAGATATAACCAATGAAATGGTACGCCCTGTATATAATTATAAATATTTGAATCAAAGGGAACACACTTGGGTGAAGCGCAAGTTGTCACGTTCATGAAACTTACAAAGTTTAAATAAAATTAGATTTTAGGATATTAACAGAACATTCGAGGAGACTCGAATGAAAGGAACCAAATTACGTTCCTTAAGTATGACGTAAGAAAACAAGGAGAAACAGTTCAGCGGATTAAACCCCTATATGACTGAACTGAATAATATTACAGATCTAAATACACTAGGGGACCGCGGTAGAGTAATGGCCTCAGCGCTTGACTTCGGAGTTATTCTACCAAAGTCGCTC
Organism: Limonius californicus; assembly: GCA_014611495.1. NCBI lineage: Eukaryota > Metazoa > Arthropoda > Insecta > Coleoptera > Elateridae > Limonius > Limonius californicus. Next base: position 4,934 of record JABXWE010003933.1, read on the forward strand.
AGGTTCGAATCCTGAGCACTGCACTTTCCCAGGGTGTTTGTGGTGTCTGGGGCATGGGGTTTTCAAGGGTGGGGCATGTCAGACCTGTGAATAGCACGAAATGTGCTGAGCCGGGATAAGCTGGGAGGGATGGGAATCTTGGAGTTGCCTTTGGCAACTCCACGATTCTTTAAAAAAAAAGATCTAAATACAAATATTATAATATCGAAATGTTATGTACCGCAATCTGAAGATTCCGCACGCTGGGGAAAATTATGCAAGGCCTTGTACAATACAGCGTTTAAATACCCGAGACGCATTACCGGGAATTCGAGCAGCGACAAAAATGAAACCAAATCCCCATCCCTTTCTCGTAAAATAATTATTAAAACAATGAATTACAATAATTACCCAAATATCCAATCTTTAACAGCCTGGTCAATAAACACTACGGCAAAATAGGCAAAAATGAGATGTAATGAAAACAGCTGAAAGCAAAATGTAAACAATGAATTAACACAGACGTAAGTGATTACTTCTGCTACACTGGTTGATAAATGACGGTAAGTGATCTAAATAATTCGTTCCTAAATACAATGATAACAGAAATATAAGGTTAAACTACAAAATTTTTAATTCACAAAACTCGGACAAACGAAATAACAGACAGACCTTCTTATAGGTTATACACGAGCAAAAATTGTGGACGACCCCGTCATCCTTCAATTAACAAAGTTCCACGATCGAAGAGAACAAAGTTATAAATGCTAATCTGGACTTTTGAAAGTGTCGAAACTCTTCTCTCGTCGAGGACTCCAGATAACGAAGATCGGCTACAGGGAAGCGGTCCACATGCAGCTTCAGAAATATGGCCCCAAGTGCGTGCTTCACTACTACGAAACCATGCGGCGACCGTAACTGACGGGTACTAGTAACGTATTTAATCGGCCAATAAAACCCTCGAGAATTTATTTAACCATCAAAATATTAAACAAAATAACGTAGAAATTCTCTTTCAGGACAGGATGATTAACTGAATCCGAAATAATCGCAGATATAAATCTTTAATTAATCAACCTCACCAACATCACCAGCAAAACAGCTGCACCTCGTGAAAGTCAAGAAGGAAGTTCCCCCGCCTCAGAAATCAAAATCTACACCTACGCTTACAAAATTATTTAAAATTCCCTAAATGTCCGGAAGCAAAGAAATTCAAAATCCAACAAGATCACAAAGCGCGCACCGAAATCCCAATCGTATGCAACCAAACATACACCTAACTCGGACAGGAAAATTAACACAAAAATGTACACATAATACACTGGCTAATAAATATTCTTTCTGAGGTTATGTGTGTATCTTTATTTGATTGACTGAATCTGTTTGTAACTTCCTTCATAAGTGCCCCCACTTCGTGTAATTAAATATAACTTCTAGCTTTACTCAGCTGTCTGAGCTATCATGGCATAATTTATGGATATGGTTTTGTCTGTAGTAACACCACGATAACTTTGTATTTACCGATTCATTTAGGAAAATTTGTTGCATAGCTATGGAAAAGGTATCAAATTTGATATAAGCAATAAGAACCGAACAAAATGTAAATGTCCAATATTTTTACTCGTCATATTAGAGGCTATGCGCAGAAAATTAGAGATAACATGTATACAGGGTGATTTTGATAGATACCAAAATACTTCCTGTAAACATGGCCGAAAAAATGCTTCTTAAGAGAGATACAGCTCTTCAAAGGTGCGTTGTCGAGAATGGCTTTTTGGAATAATATGTAACCCGCTAGAGCTAGAATAGTGAAATTTGGACATTGAAAAAACGTTTGATGCTAAAACCGATTCTATAATGAAACTTACAATAACCTACCCCAAAGAGCTTCAAGCGGGCGGCGGCTCCGGTATATTCTGTCATTTTCTGTATTGGGGGAAGTTTCGTCACTTTTTAGTACGCATTATGGTAATTATCACAAAGAAAACATGAATTCTTGTAGAAAGTCGATGTCTTGCACCATCAAAAGTCTCGAGTCAAATACCTTCCTTTTATCTTTGCTGTTCAATCTCTCTCGATCAACCTTCGTTTTTTTAGAACCTGAGGCTATTAGAGTATTTGAGGTCTAAAGATCTATCGTCTGCGCTACCTGCATATCCAACTATTCACAAAACCGCACTGATCAGCGCGGTACATGATTACTGGCTAAAGTTCCCTCGAATAACCTGTATGAATAGTACACGTAAAAAAAAGGTCCTCCGTCCCTGGCGGCTCGCTAAGACAAGAGATCAAGAAGTAGAGAGAACGGCGAACCCTTGGATTACGCCATGCTACCATAACAAGACATCGAATACAGCTAGGTATAATACAAGAACAGTCTCATTAGAAGAGAGAGTAATTGAAATGGAAGAAGAACTAAATTTAATAGAGCGGGACGTAATAAGAATCAGTGAGGTTAAACTGTGAAACGAAGATCTAATCAAATTAGAGTCCGATCGCATGTCCTAATACTAATAGGTGTCTTCGGCGAAAACAGAAAGAAGGAGATTACTGAGGCGTCTCAATTGCAACACATGAATTAGGGAAGGGAAATGGCAGAGGCCGTTTAATGAACTACTTTGCTCTACAGCCGCAGTTATATACAAGGTGGCCCACCAACAACGGAACAGGAATTTTTGTTACACTAAACCTCAATTCTTTTAAACATACCCGAACATGTCAAATAAATTTTCCAGGGGGTATTAATACGGTTATTTCCGTTCAACAAAGTTAGGTAATTTTTAGCCAAAAACTTTTTAATGGCAAGGAGTTTTCAAAAGCCATACTATTTGCAAGTTCGGTAAATTTGAACTTGAATTCCGAACATTAGTTTTCGTGGAAATGCGGTCTAAAATTTCCGAATAATAAATGTTCTGGGGCAATTAAGGAATGATGAATGAATTTTTGTTTCCAATGTGCCACTTTGTGTAATGAACACTATCTTTCAAATGAAAACAAACAGAAAGTAGTTCTGAAACAGTCCTGATGGCAATCCAAAAAACGAAAACGACAACATTATAACTGACCAAATATTTATCGTACAAGATATAAATCTTCTAAACACTAAAGGAATTATAAAAACCATGGAGGAAAACAGAAGTATAAAAAATATGGCGAATTGGGCAACTTTTGATACACTAAATCACATATTTAAAAGTTCAATCCTTTTTGTATATATAATTACCTAAATTAGCATTTGATGCTATATATAAATAACATAAAAATATACAACTGATGGAAGGCTACAGTAAGGGACTAAAGCTCTAGTTACTGTAGTAAGCTCTATTACTACATTTAATATAGTAAAACGGTTCACATTACATTTAATAGAATATAAAATAGAAGATAGTTGCCCATGCAGCTTTCATTAACAAATCTGTTGGGAAGAGGGAGATCTGTAGGTTCATATCATTTAAGTAACTATTCTCTGGTGGAGTACTAGTATAAAGTGCGAAGTGGAAACCACCGTTGCATTTACTGATGAAGAAAGATGTGCTATTCGAAGGTTGCAGTGCTAATCTCTCGGGGAAATTGAGTATTTCTAATAAACCAGTTGGCAGTGCGTACTATTCTGTGGTATGTTGAACTTTCCTAGTATTCGTTTTAGTTGTTCTCCAAATCAACGATTCATACGTTATTGTGGGCATAATAAGCGATTCATTGACCATGGAATGTTTCAAGCTGTTCTTTTGTTTAGAAGCGGAGATAGCAGGGACAACCGGGCAGAAAACTTCAAAATTTTGATTAATGTGGTAACCTTCGCGGGGTGTTTATAGCGATAAAGCCCTAGACATTTAGCGGCTCCATCACTTGGGTTTCATTTTATAGATTGGTTGTTTATAACAAGGAGATCTGGATCGCGTGGACGTCTGAGAGTTGGCCCGATATTTATCAGAGTTATTTGTGATTCTCTCTTTGTTACACCAAGACTTAAATTCATCTATAGCTGCTTGCAGGTTGCTACTGCTATTTCCAAGTTGGAAATTGGTACGCCTGAGCAAACATATTGTACAGAGATGGTTCTAAGACTGACCCTTAAGGTAAACAGGCTGCAGTTTGTTGGGATTCCGATATTTTTGAATGTAGCTTTACACCAAAAGGTCTGTCTTTTTAAGAATGATTTTATGATTGGGCGACTAGTGAGAAGTATATTGCAGAGTTTTACTATATCTAACAAGCTTTGATTCCAGACTCTGTCGAAAGCCTATTAAGATCAAAAAATCCATTATTTATTATACTGGTAATTCGCAATAGTTGGTGAGCTATTGGATAAAATGGTCTAAATCCAAACGGCTCTTCCGGCAAGACAGCTTGCTATTTAATGAATGTTTGAAGTATAATTAATATAACATTCTGTAACCGTTTTGATAGAGTAGGGAGCAAGCTGATGTGATATAACTGCTAAGTTGACTGTTTTCCTTTCCGAAAGTTAAATCCTAAAATGCATAAAATGAAAAGCATGGGACAGTGTGTTTTACACATTTTGTTGTACGGTCCCGAAACGTTAACATTAACCACAAGATCTATGCCGTGGAGGAGGAACTTACTCACGTGAACCGGCATACCATACCAGTAGCACCTATGATTTGAATAGCTTAGAGTAAAATACAGAAACCAAGTAATCATAAATCTCTGGATAGGAGTGCATTAGAGGAAGAAGAACCACCAACTCAATAAACAAACTAAAAACAACTCAAAGAGCTATGGAAAGGGCAATAACATTAAAATACAAAATATCAAACAAATATATTTATAAGGAAACAAACAGAAGTATGTGACATTACAGAAAAAGTATCAAAATTTCAACGGGCGTGTGCTGGACGCGTAGTCAAAACAAAGGACAAACGTTGAACCGCACAGATTCATTATGCGAACCGAGAAACTGAGCTTGAAGTAGAAGGAGACCACCAACCCTTTGAACAGAAGAACTGATTAATGACGATTATAATAACTGAAATAATTGATTTTAGATTAAAATTTACTTCGTGATCTGACTGGATTATGTTTTTCTTCCATATTTATGAAAATCTCAAAGGTCTATATAAATCAGACAGTCGCGTAATTCAATTCTGATTAGGCTAGCACCGGAACAAAAAGGGTGTAGAAAATTTACCACTAAACACTAATTTCAAAATTTTAATGATTATCGAACTCTAAGTGCAAGAACATAAAATGTTTATGTTTATTTTCTTCAATTATTTTCAGAAGAATCATAATAAATGGCCAGTAGCAAAAAATTGTTTTAGTTATTTAAATGGAATAAAGTAGAATAATTATTAGATCATTACGACAAAGAGTTTTATTGGAAGGTAAATTAAGACGGAAATACAAAAGTTACAACGACTACATATAACTCTTCTACAGAACCTACGGCCTCCTGTCCGATAAGAAGTAAAGCCGTAAGTCCCGTGCCACTGCAATGTGTGGCATGTTGAAAATCACTACTGGAGTTGGAATTACCCCAGATAGGTAAAATTCTTAGTTTAGGGTGTACAATGGGCCAAATGTGGGCCTAAACGCAAGAAGATGCTTGGAAAGCCGCGTCCTAGATCTCGCTCAATCCCAATAAAAAACAATCCTTTATTATCGGCCTCAATGATCTAGTGGTTAGCGTCCTTGCCTATAGATGTAAAGAACGCGGATTCGATCCTGGTTGAGGTCGATGAGATTTTTCTTGCGAGGAAAAATCTGAAAATGGACCTTCTGTCAGATAAGGAGTCAAGCCGAAAGTCTTATGCTACTGCGATGAGTAACACGTTGAAAATCATTAGTGGTTTTGGAACTACCCCAGACAGACAGAACTCATAGTTAGTGTTTATATTGGGCTAAATGTAGGTCTAATCGCAAGAAAATGCTGGGAAAGCAGCGCCCTGTATCTCGCTCAATCCCCAATCCCAATACAATACAACTCTTCACTGGAGGTGGTCTAGTGGTTAGCGCCTTTACATGCAAATAACGCGGATTTCATTTTGATTGGGGTCGGCGAGATTTTTCTGGCGAGGATAAATTTGAAAATGAGCCTTCTGTCGGATAAGAAGTAAAGCCGTATGTTCTATGCCACTGAAATGTGTAACATCTTAAAAATCACTACCTGGTTTGGAACTACACCACACTGGCAAAACTCATAGTTAGGGTTTGCAATGGGCCAAATGTGGACCCAACCCAAGGAGATGCTTGCAAAACCGCGTCCTAGATCTCGCCCAATCCCAATACAATACAACCCTTCATTATGGGCCTCGCTGGTATAGTGATCAACGCCCTTACTTATACCTGCAATGAACACGGGTTCGATCCTGGTTGAGGTCGGTGAGATTTCGATGGCGAGGAAAAATCTAAAGTCGGTCTTCTGATGGATAAAAAGTAAAGCCATAACTAACTACCCCAGATAGGCAAAATTCATAGTTTAAGTGTACAATGGGCCAAATGTGGGTATAGCTGCTAGGAGATACTTTTGAAAACCGCATCCTAGATCTCCCTCAATTCCAATACAACATAACCCTTCATTACCGTTGGTCTAGCGGTTAATGCGCTTGCCTATAGATGCGAAGAATGCGAGTTCGATCCTGGCTGAGGTAGGTGAAATTTTACTGGTAAGGAAAAATCTGACAATTGGCGTTTTGTCGGATAAGAATTAAAGCCTTTCATCTCTTGCTAAGTGGGCCAATGATGGTTGGAAAATCGCGTAAAAACTCGCTCAATTAAAAGCAAAATAGAAATATACACACATACCTTTATTTGTTAAGTTCGCGTTGCTGAAGGAACAGAATACACTACACTAGGGCAAGTCTGTTTGCCCACTTGGCTTTCATTTTATAGATTAGTTCTTTATAACAAGGAAATCTGGATCGGGTGGACGTCTGAGTATTGACCCGATATTTATCAGAGTTATTTGTGATTCTCTCTTTGTTACACCAAGACCTAAAAACAGCTGCTTGCGAGTTGCCTACTGCAATTTCAAAGTTGGAAATTGGTATGGCTTGAGCAAACGTATTGGACAGAGTTGGTTCTAAGACTGACTCCTAAGTTTATTGGGATTCTGATATTTTAGAATGAAGCTTTACACCAAAAGTTCTGTCATTTAAGAATGATTTTATGATTGGGCATTTAGTGACAAGTATATTGCAGAGTTTTAGTTGTATCTAACAAGCTTTGAATCCAGACTCCGTCGAAAGCCTGTTAAGATCAAAGAACCCTTTATTTATTATACTGGTAATTCGCAATAGTTAGTAAGCGATTGGACGAAATGATCTGAATCCAAACTGCTCTTCCGGCAAGACAGCTTGCTATTTTATGAATTTTTGAAGTCTAGTTAATATAGCACTCGGTACCTAGCTATTTTGATAGTGTAGAGAGCAAGCTGATCGGGTTATATATTAAGGGTGTATATTATATGAAAAACTGCGTAAAAACTCGCTCAATCAAAAACAAAATAGAAATATACACACATACTTTTTTTGTTAAGTTCGCGTTGCTGAAGGAACAGAATACACTACACTAGGGCAAGTCTGTTTGCCCACTTGGGTTTCATTTTATAGATTAGTACTTTATAACAAGGAAATCTGGATCGGGTGGACGTCTGAGTGTTGACCCGATATTTATCAGAGTTATTTGTGATTCTCTCTTTGTTACACCAAGACCTAAAAACAGCTGCTTGCGGGTTGCCTACTGCCATTTCCAAGTTGGAAATTGGTATGCCTTGAGCAACCATATTGTACATAGTTGGTTCTAAGACTGACCTCTAAGTTTATTGGGATTCTGATATTTTAGAATGTAGCTTTACACCAAAAGTTCTGTCATTTAAGAATGATTTTATGATTGGGCGTCTAGTGACCATTATATTGCAGAGTTTTAGTGCATCTAACAAGCTTTGAATCCAGACTCCGTCGAAAACCTATTAAGATCAAAGAATCCATTATTTATTATTCTGGTAATTCGCAATAGTTAGTGAGTGATTGGACTAAATGATCTGAATCCAAACTGCTCTTCCGGCAAGACAGCTTGCTATTTAATGAATGTATGAAGTCTAGTTAGTATTGCATTTGGTAGCTGTTTTGATAGTGTAGGGAGCAAGCTGATCGGGTTATATATTAAGGGTGTATATTATATGGAACACCGCGTAAAAAGTCGCCCAATCAAAAGCAAAATAGAGATATACACACTTACCTTTATTTGTTAAGTTCGCGTTGTTGAAGGAACAGAATACACTACACACTAAAGCAAGTTATTTTGTCCATCTAGCAACCCTAGAAAATACTTATGCACACATTTATCCATAGTCTCTTGAATATTATATACTCTAATTTCATAATCCATCTTTCATTCAGTAGAATTATCAGTAGGAAAATTATTTATCAGCTTTGTATTTTCATTAGTAATGAATCATATATATGCAGAGTGAATAAAAAGTAAGAAACATCGATGCTACAGCCTTAAATAATAACTACACGAAAGAAAGTTTCTAACAAAAATTCCCTATCAAGTTATTTGCCACAATGTGGCGTACAGCCCTGTAAAAATACCATACCTTTGCATAATAAAAATTTCAATAACAATTACGATAAACATTTATTTTTGTCATTGGCAACAATTATTATCAAGTTCACTTATTGCAAAATAAACAAACGACAATAGTAGGCAATTGTTGGAAGATGTTTAAACTTGAACAAATGCAAATCGATAATGTCAATTCGGTGACAGTTAGCATTAATAAATGATTAAAATTTAGTCTGCGTGCTGTGTTAAATGCGAATTTCTAATCATGGTACGTTTAACAGAAACTGAACGTATCGAAATTTTGATGATGATCGGGTACGGTGATAAAAAGAGAACTCACGATGATGTGTGCGCTTTATTTAATACTGTACATCCCAATCGTGAACCTGTTACGCGGTCCACTGTAACCAAAATTAATAGAAAATTTAGAGAAACGGGCCACGTCAAAGATTTTGATAAAATTGGCGTCTAAAAATAGCAACAGACGATTAAATGTTGAACATTGTGCTTACAGTATCCGAAAATCCTCACACTTCAACTCGACAATTAACCCTGGATAATAATATTAGTCAAGGAACTGTACTGAATATTTTACATACAGAAAAATTTCATCCTTGTAAGGTTAAATTTGTTCAAGAATTATCAGAAGATGATTTTCATAGGAGAATTCAGTTTTGTGAAGAAATGATGAACAGGTGCTACAATGACGCACAGTTTGTGAATTCTATTATCTTCTCCGACGAAGCCACATTTTCTTTAAATGGAGCTGTAAATCGGCACAATTGCCGTTATTGGTCGCGACATAACCCACATTGGATGGAAGAATTACACACACAGTATCCACAAAAAGTAAACTTGTGGGCGGGAATTGTAGGAGGTAGAATTCTTGGTCCTTTTTTTTTGATGGCGCGTTAAATGCGGATCGGTATATGGATTTTTTGAGGTTTGAACTTGTCCCCGCGTTGGCTGTTTTATTTCCAAATGCAGAAAATCAGCACACACCGAACGATATAATTTAGTTGCAACAAGATGGTGCTCCACCTCATTATGGCATTCATGTTCGTCAATATTTCGCAGTGCAGTGCAGTGTATAAAAACAGACCAGACAATTTGGAAAATCTAAAAATTCGTATCCACGAATATATACGAGCAATATCAATTGCTACAGTTCAAAATGCAGTTCGAGGATTTTCTGATCGTATTGCCCACTATCAGAGAGTGAATGGCGAACAGTTTGAACATTTGCTTCCTTAAATTGATGTTAAATATGATTTGAAACTATTTTACTAATTTGTGGACCTGCTGTTGTCTTGATATTATCTTGCAATAAGTGTACCTGATGAAAAATGTGACAAAAATAAATGTTTATCGTGATTGTTCTTGAAATTTTTATTATGCAAATGTATGATATTTTTACATGACGGTATAGAGAATAAAAAACACTAACTGGTCATGCCATAAAAGGTATAAGCTACCATTAAAAAAAATGTCAATGGCGTCATAGCCAAAACGTATGACAATCGAGAAAAAATGAAAAACGCCAAATTGTGGCAAATATCTTAATAGGAAACTTTTGTTACAATTTTTTTTCGTAAAATTATTATTTAAGACTGTAGCATCGATGTTTCTTAGTTGTTATTCACCCTGTATAATAATAAACAAACACCAAATTTTTTCAAATGGTTCGTGTGAGTTTTGCTGTAAGAAAACTTGACTCACCTGTACTTGGAGCAGAAACATCTTGAAAATACATCTTCACTATACTCGTAAAAATTTCCACTATAATTGTTGTAAACATTTATTAAATGACAAAGTACGAAACAATACAAGTACATTTATTATAATTTTCAGTGAGTACAAAGTATTACAAAAATAAAAAGCACACTATATTACCACTCTATTTTCTTTGTTTCTTTATAAAAATGCATTTTCGTATTGTATTTGCGTACATTACAACAGTAACCGTTATATAAATTTGCCACAATATTAAAAAATTGGGTTTTTTCGTAATTTTTGTATATTTTAGTTTCCTTAAATCGCTACCACAATACTTTCATATTCTTATGATAGCAGAACAACCGAGGAGAAAATAAATATTGATTAAGTTTAGCAAAACCCTAATTTGTGTTACTTATATTTGTGATTTAAATGCGTGACATTTAAATATAAAATTTTCAGGTTGTTAACAATTTCAGATGTAGATTCGTAACAAGGTAATATTCTCAAATTAAATTTCTCCTTAAGTTGAATATTATATATCTTAAGGGTAAAATATGGAATATTACACTGTAGGAAGCAACCAAACGAATAACCTGTTGGATATAATTACCACCTGCAAGGTCTACATTTTTCAATTTAAAACTTTCACTTCCCATCTGAAATTTTGACTTTGCTTTTAACAAATGCTTGTATAAAATGGTTCAATATTTTATCAAAACGTCATATGTTTTCATTTTTCAGACTTAATGTTAAGGTTTATAATTTTCCCAATTTTTATATGTATTGTAAATGCATTTTTATAAAATATTTAAAAAACGTTTTCTACTTGAATCGATCTTAGTTATACTCTACAGTATTTATATTGCATCACTTTAAATCGATGTTAATAGTGATTAGCTAATTTACGTCATGAACTTTTTACCTATTTGTAAATACTGGTTTGTTTAAGTTTAGTGCATTAGAAGTCTGCTTTTAGTGGTTAAAATAAAAATTTGGGTTGGTTCCAGCGATGCAACTATCTGAATTCGCGAAAACCGTCTATAAACAACGAACCCAACAACAGTCAAGAAGCACTTAAGTTCAGAATTCGACCTGAAGAGTCTGCTCCTATCAAGACTAATGTACAACTTTTGGTGATGGGTAAAGTGCGAACTTTAGAAGCTAAATTCGTGTAATGTATTTTCGGTTAGTCGCCGAACCGATAAAACTTTCCGCGATGTGAAGGTAAACCATTTACAACACGGTAATTGTTCCCAAAATTGGTAGTTATAGCCACATCTTCGGGTCTTATGAACTAAAATTGAGTTATAACATAATTATCTGGTATGTAACAACTTTCAACGATGAAAGTCTCAATGCGCCGTATAACACCGTGGACTCGTCGGCGTTAGGACCCATAAAGACGAAGCTGTTTTATTGAAAGCTCTTACACCTCCACATTGAATATTAACGCACAAGGAAACACACTTACTACCTATTTTTTAACAAATATCGGTTCGCATTATTTAAGCCGATTTCCACATTAAACATTTAAGTAGATTCAATTTATAAAAATAATACCAGCGAACTGTACAACATCGTCATATCGGGTTAGTTTTGGTCAATTGTAATTGTAAATATTTACTAATTAATCACTAAGAACACCAGGAAAATGTAAGCTAGAAATAACAGTCAAAGTCCATTATTAAATATCGAACACTTTTTCAAACTTTCAATAAGCACAAATTTCACACACAATATTAATCACAGACTGGAGGTGATCTTGGTTATAAAATCTTGTCTTTGTATTTAAATCGTGCGTTAACATAAAAATTTAACAGGCTATCCACTGTTATATAGATGAGCGGAGGTGAAAACCTCGAGAAAATCGTTGATTTTTTCGCGTAACTGAACAAGACCAGAGCTAGCACCTTGTGAGCACAGACATTTCGGTGGCAATTGTCGTTCCCTGTTGAAAATCAGTTGCTACTGTCACTAGATCCGGCTTTCCTCTTCCTATGGACTTTTTCGATGGTTTTCTGTTGGTTAATCTGCGACATTCAGCACCGTTATTGGAGCTGGATGATCGCGAAATACACATTATATCCTTAAATTCCTTCCAAAAATTCTCGTTCAACCAGCCGTAGAGAACAGGGTTTGAACACGCCGACGACATGCCCATCATGTGACAAACGGCGTAGCAAACCTTCATAGGTTGGGAAGTGAAATCCATGGCGCTCCACAGGTCTGCTATTAGATTGTATAGGTTCAAAGGTAACCAACTAATGCAGAAAATTATAGCTATGGAAACGAGAAGCAAGTTTGTGCGTTGTAAACGACGCCCTCGCAGCTGGCGTCGAGAACTTTGGGACGGATCTTCTTTACTTACAAAACCGGCAGCGAAACGGTATCGTAGTTTGAAGTAGATTCGCAAATATGCAGCCTGTGTAACAAAAAGAGAGTTCAAGGTTAGTTACTAATTAAAATATCTCAAGAGTTTATTATTATTACAAATATACAGTATACAGACACAATTGTCTCTAAAGATTACCTGTGGAAAAACAAAGCAAGCCAAGCTGATATAATAAATTATTGCATAACAATTATCAAATTAAAAAACTCCGTTTGATTACTACAATTATCTAGTGGTTTATGCTAAAGAATTAAAATCGTTTGTGATGAGTATGATTTCTAGAATGGCTTTAATGAAAAAGCTGATGACAGTCAAGAGAAGTATTCACTTTTAGCTGTTACGTTCTTTTAAAATTTGCCGCTCTGTATGAATTAATTTCTTAATTTGATTGCAGCTTCGTAAGAATTAACACGTTATTTTAATTGCAGTTTTATTTTGGGTTGCCGTTTCGCTATTTCGTTGCGTCTTTCTAAGTTTGACAGTTCCTTTTGTGTCAAAATTGCCGAATGTTGTTTTTCTCGTGCTTGACCTTAACACGCTTCCGAGAACTCACGTGTCCCTTATTCTAGAACTTTTCATAACGTTTCGAAATATGGTGCAAAATCTTTTGGGGGAAGTGTAGATTCCCTTTGCGAAAGTTCACCAGTCAGCCTTCGACCTTCGCTGAACTCCGGTTGCTCGAGCCCATCCACGGGGACCGTAATTAAGATGTGCTGCAGGGGCGGCATTTGGGCTTTTTTTTTCGAGGGGTTTCCGTTCTGTGTGAATTTCGTCTCGCTGTTTTACCAAGGGGTACAAACAGACCATCGACTACGGTTGGATTCAATTCCGGTAAAGGCAATTCTGTGTGAATTTGCCGATCGCCTTTGGCGGATTAATTTCGAAGCCCAGCGGCTGTCCCTTTGCTGCTACCATCGTCCGAAGGATCCTGTCTCTCGTTCAACGTTAACAGCCTGTTGAAACCAACGTATTCTCCAGGGGCGTAACAGCCACATCTCGTTCTAACGCTGCCCCGAAGAACGTTGTCTTACTTCTATTTCCTGCACCTGGAAATCGCCCTTACATTGTGCCTATCCCGCTCTAATTCATCCACCGGAATTCAAGGTAAAGAACCAGTTTTTTTGTGCAGTGTAGAAGAAGCTTTTTTTTTCTCGCGCAAACTTGCAAAATTCCACGTTATTTAACTTGTTTTATGCAACCTAAAAGCGATCTTCAGTCACCATTTAATTATTGTTAATTGTAAAAATATATTAATACTGTATTTTTTTTCCTGTAAACTCTACGCCATTGGCCACATCGATTTATTGAAATATCCGAAATATCGTGCGTCAACGGCGGCGAGTTTTGTTTTCTTCGACGTTCATATATTATTTGTAAAACCATAAAAATGCCATTTCCTGCATTTTCTTTTTGTATCGCCATTTCAATAATTTCATTATATGTGTTTTAAAATTTACTGCTTCTTTTATTTTTGTATACTCTGTATTTGTTTGTGTACGAATTTTGCAAGCTTAAATATATAGGAGGAGGCACAATAAAGGTGAGTTCCATTCCCGTAAGCTGTTCGCTTCTCGGCCTTCCACGAGGCCCTACAATTACCTGTATTTGGAAGGTGGCGCCCACAAATTTTGACTTACCCTGTACACAACTAAAGATTTCCTCCGGTAAACGATTTTCGCGAACTCCCCCTACTCCTCTGAGCTAAGCTGTAAGCCGTTTTCCATCTATCTGGTTACGGTTCGTCGGGAAAGCTCGATTGGCCCGTAACATAGCATACTGTCGGAATGCTGAAAATTTGTATACAGGCACAAGCAGCAGTGTAATGCGCAAATCTGGAAACAGCCGACAAGCTATTTATCTTGAAAAGACTGCTGAGTAGTGTGGTCACAAGGTATAGGGGGGAATTTTTTTATCCTATATACTGGGAGACTCATAAAAGTTTTCAATTGGCCACAAAATGTAATTGACAAAGTGTCAGCTCAATTTGATATCGTTAACCTGTGCCTCACTGAGTTTAAAGTTTCGAAAAATTGTAATATTTAGTAAATAATCAAAGTTTTTCCTCCATAAAATGGAAACCATACGTTCTAGGAACCTAATTCTTTTCTCAATTTATAGAAAGTTTTGTAGCCTTGAAGTTTTATTTTCATCATTTTTTTGCTAGAACTTAAGATAGATTTAGTCGTATTTAGTATTTTTCAGGTCAGGTCGTGGTAAATATCCTCAAAATCGCAGCAGAACTAATTTGGCCCTCATCTGGCCCTGTTAATGCTTTGGGTATAAAAATGGTATGCCGACCCTTATCGAATGAGCCCTGTGTTGCAATGCGCCCCTTTCTCTTACCAGGAAATTCAGGTAGAAGAACTGTGGTAGCAGATTCTCAACAATTACTAGGAAAACCCGCACATCTGGCCCTGCTGGTCCCATTTGTCCCACTCACTCCTTTACTTAGTATTAGCCAGTCTCCTAGTCTTAGTATACCATGACTGTAACATGTAAGCCATTTCTAAAGATTGTGTGGTATTATTATTAAATTAACACATGAGCGAGCCGGTTGTATGTTTTCTACTGGTCGGTATTCTACAATTATTTTTGACCATTCAGTCAAGCAGTGAACGTTTAGTGCATTTTTTTCGTGAGGTTTAAAAGACAATGGTATTATTATCTATTATTAATATTATCTGTTTATCACAGCTCTGCGCTGGTTGGGCATATCACAACTAGGCAGTGACTAACTCCCTATGGCTGTGGGTATTGTTAAAACTTGGAAGTGCTCAAGGTAAGTATCTCCTGCTCTCTGGTAAGTTACTATAACACCTTCCTTAGGATATGGACGGTTCGCAATATTGCTGTCTTTTGTAGTTTAACCAGTAGAGGTTCCCTGGCAATTTCTTCAGATATTTGTACAACGTTCTGGTAACGTTTCCTGTTGCCCCTATAGTATTGTTATGAAGCTTTCACAGACCTTATAGGCCCATCGTATGTGATCTTGTTACTCTACGAGTGCGATCGCAACACGAGGAGTACTATTAATTTGCTCCTCAATGGCAACTGGAGACCAGGACCCAGTATCGACCAACCAAGGAATTAGAAAAATTTCCGACCTTGGCGTGATTTGAACCGGGAAGCGTTTGGACTATTACACGCTCTTACCACTGAGGCATCCCCGCCCATTGTTGCCCCTATAAGAAGTAGTATTATTTTAGTCTTCATACCCGATATTCTGTTTATTTCAGTTGTCAAATCTCAGTATTTTAATATTTTTTGACCTCCTTGTTGACCATACTTCTGTCGCTGGGAATGCATACATCTATCAGACAACACTTTTTGTTAATAATAATAGGCGATAAATAAACGCACGTTTTTATACAATGATCTTATAACTTCTATTAGATGATTAGGGTATCCCCTTCCTTTAATTATTTCATGAAGTATCTGTTTATTCACAGTCGAAAGAATTTCCAAAATCCACATATGCAATATGGGTCCCTAAAAATGAAGTTCTCTTCGTTTTTTAGGATGCATATGTCATAGCATGAACAATCCTTGCGGAATCCTGATTATTCTTCGTGTTATAGTACCTCAGCAATAAGATTTAATCTTTCATTAAATCTTTTAAAATATACCTTGCAAGTAGTAAATTGGAGGCTAATTTCTCGATAGTTTGAGCAATTTGAGGGCTCCCCATTATTAAAAATTGATATAACTTCTGCCGCCTGCTATTTTGTTCAAATCTTCTTTTTCTGCCAACATTCATTTAAAAGATGCAGTAGTTTAAATTCTAGAACTACTCTTCCATGTTTCAATAATCCTGTATTAATCGCAAATAAACTGTATACTTAATAAAAACAACTATTGTAGCAGCTGAACTATTAAGTAGTTGTATCAGAAGCTGCAAACCGTATGGCCTAAAAAGATATATTATTGGTTTTCCATGTTCTACTAAGTTATTTAAAGCGCGTCGGCTATATACATACATGACAAACCCTACAAATGTCTACATATAAACGCTTAGAAGATATTAATAATAATAATAAAATAAAGGATCAAACTCAGTAGTGCTTCCACGGAGAGATCAAATAAAAAGCTTAATCGCAGTCTCTCGTGGAATGAAACCGCGCGCTTGAGATTAGTTCGTAATTAGCGAAACCACCATCACTGACACGCGGTTTCTACAATGCTCTAATCACGAAGCATCTAATCAATACACGTGGGATTTGCTTCAAAAGCGACCGCGATTAAATTACTTTTTGATCACTTGCTATAACATTCTAAAGTGTATTACTTTGTAAAATAAAATTGAAATATTAAACCCACCAATTGTTTAGTTGCAAACAGTGATATTATTTTATGCTGTATATTTAATGTAAGATTGATAAATAAATATGGTAAGAAAAATTACTTTTTACATCTCTTGGGCGTTATAACGGCGTAATATGAGAAGATTGCCAATAAAGACTTTTAATGTGTTATTTTTAACGCTGACATAAAGCTAGGTGTGAGAACTCAGCTAGATATGGACTACTGCGAAGTAAGATAAAAAAAATAGTTCTACATAGTTTGATAGCTTTTCTATTTACTTGAAGTCTACCAATTTTTCTAGGTAAGTACCATACATTTTCGTAGTGTATTTAAAAAAAACTAACCCACACGTAAGCAATTGCTTCTTGTTCGATCCTTAAGGCACTGAAGCCACTGAAACGTATTGCACCTTGACTGCACATAATCTAACTTGAACTATCTACACCTGAGAGACACCGGTTTCTAACCTACGCCTGAACGTCCCGAATTTCTCTGTGGCCTTGGCTGCAAGCAGGAGAACTACTCTCCTACTCAGTTACCTATAAGCTAGCCTATTTGATAAAATTCGTTACATGGTCTTTCTTCCGTACCCTTTTGTAAATTGAATTACATATTATAAAACGAAGAGACCTAAAAATACTAAGGGGCAAAATCGAAGGTTACGGTGGAATGGGCTGAAGCTAGATGTCGTGGCTCAATAACACTAACAAGTAGACCAACATCCGAAGTGCAAGAGAGTTCTTGCGGATAGCAGAAGTAGCCTTTGTCTAAGTGATCGTCAAAGTACGAGGGATTGGACAGGGTACATAGAGAAGAAGAAGATCCAAAACCTTTTTCTCTTAACCTTTGATTAATAATACTGCTTACAGAAAAATTTAGTCCCATTCTCAATGTACGCTTTCTAACTTTTGACATTTCAGCAATATTCCAAACTGAAACCTATGCAATTTTAGCAGCAATAGAAGAGAACATAAGAAGGGGCAACCGAAACCATCCTTATTATCTCCAACAGTTAGGCAGCTTTCAAAGCACTGAATTCAAACCAGATTAAGTCAAAACTTATCTGGAACTGCCTTCATAGTCTCCTAATACTGGCAAACTCTAACAAGGTCAAACTTGTGTGGGTGCCAGGCCACCGAGGCATAGATGGAAATGAAAACGCAGATAAACTAACAAAACTAGGATCTGAAACACCGTTCACAGGGACTTAACCCGTTGTCGGTCTAACTAAGCGGACAGTGAGAAGAGTAGTTAAATAATGGATCGTAACCAAACATTTGGAACACTGGAGACTCTCCTCTCGACAAAGACAAATCAAAGCTATGGTAGGCAACCACCCCCACAAGCTTACCAAAACAGTAGGACTCAAATTGGAGCAGTGACAGGACGCCTAATGGGACACTGGCACTTCAGACAACACCTCTAGAACATAGGCCTATTTAACGGAGGTCCTATATGTAGGCTGTATGGCGAGGAAGAGAAAACAGCCTCCCACATAATATTCCAACGCGAAGCTTTAGCTCGTAGAAGATATGAAATTTTCGAGGGCACAAATCCCAACGAGATACAGCCGCAAGCCAGTCTGACCAACAAATTCCTAGACATAATAAAAGGGGACTTATCTACTTGAAGGCGACTAGCGACAGAAGGGGATGGGGATGCACAATAGGCCCAAGAAGCCGCAGTGCCAAAGGGCAACAACAACCCTCCCCGTACAAACAATCAATCAATTAATCAACCTCTACTTGCTGTTTTTAAAACATCATTATATAAGTTTAATACTCCATACAGTGTCAAGATGTATAAGAAATTTAATATAAAATTCGTTTCCACTCGACCCATCTCTCATCTATGCTATTTACCTACAATGAAGATAAGAATCTGTTCATTGGTAGTAGTGATGAATATCATGCGACTTGTATTACTTGTAAAAATAACGCATACTGTTGCTTATATTGCTAGAACTATCGCAGGTATTCTGTATGTTTACATCAGCATGTTTTGAGCTATATCAATTTTCGTACTGACTCTTCTTCGGTTTATCCAAGTTTTGCTTTACATTTATTAAGCAGTTTTCATGAATTTAGCCTTCGCATCGATTTTCAGATTTTCTATTCCACTCATGAATTCACAAATCAGTTCTTGTTGAATCTTTTGAAATCCGTGAATGCTAATAACCTTAATTGCGTTATATCTCGGAGCCCCAACAACATTCTGAACTAATTTAAACCCATGTAATTGCACTCTGTTCGTTCTAGTAATTACGATATTTCAATTTTGGTCCTTTTATCCTTGTTAATGCATGCTTGGGTTAAGATGTATTCATTTCCGCCCCCACTTTTATTCTTCTAACTAACGATGTGTTCCTGTTTCCTTTGTATTATTTTGTAAATAGCCAGGTGGTGATGTTATACACCAATTTTCGAAAAAGTGACTTCCAATCAGGTAGCAGTATTATAATCAGTCACATCAAGGCTCTAACCTTTAATATCATTTCTAAATTTATACGCGTATTTATGGTATTTAATTTTTATGATTTAGAATTAAGATCACGTTGTTTACTATTTAAATTAATAATTTTATGATATGTGATAGGCTCACTATTTTGAATGATATTCTAATGCATTAAAATTTTCTACCTTTCTATTTTAAATTGTAATGTATTATGTAAAATGTAAAATATTGAATAACCATGCAGTTAAACTGAATTTAACATAAACTTTAACTTTTACATTATTTTTGCCAATAAAGTTTCGGAATGTACTAGTGTTTATAATACCTTACACAACAAAACGCTAACTTTTGCTAATGTATCCGATAGCATAATATATTTATTGTATGGGATGGCGTTTTAACAGCAAATTCTTTATTTAATTATATTACATAGGCAACTTGAATAATTACAAAATTCGATAAACTAATACGTATTATGACTAAGTTGGTTGTTTTACAGGTGTTCGCACCCAGCAGCGCCGTCTTGCTGTATCCTTCACCTATCGGCCAAATATGTTGGAAAAACACTGGTAGTTTCTCATTGTTCTGATAGACGCCAAGGTCATTTCTCTTTTAGTCTGGTAAAATTTTACGATAGTGCTCTACAAATCTACAATAATGACTGATTGCACTGTACTTAATTAAGGCATGCGCGTTTGAGATGTTATAAAGGGTGTGGTTCAACACGTACCAAGGAGCGTTCCCAAGGGTACTTTGAATAATTTCTATATTGAAGTAGCTGGAACAGTCCCATAGCTAGCATCCACACGGTCAAATAAGGCGTTGTTTTGTATATAAGTAGCTTGTTTTGTGTTGCTTGAGGGGACTACCGATCTACCTTCTTTTTCTTTAGGTGTCATCTCCTCTGAGGAGGTTGGCGATCATCTTGGTAACTCCTATTCTTAATGCGACCGCTCTGAACAGTTCTATCGAGCTGCAGTTGTATCATTCTCTTAGATTATGCAACTATGAGCGCATCTACGTCATACACCTCTTCTACCCTGTACTTTCCTTTGCACGATGTGTTGTAACAAGTAGTATCTTTCTCCATGCATAATGTGACCCAGATGTGCTATTTTCCTTGTTTTGTAGTGTCAAAAATCTCTGGTTCTTTTCCCATTCACCTTAGTATTTCTTCGTTAGCGATTCTGCCAACCCAAGATACTTTCAATATGTACCCATATGTTTGATGTTCTTATTTAGTTTCCGCCATTCTATTCTGTAGAAGAGTATAGAAAATATGTAACATTTGACTAACCCGACCTTCAAGCTAATAGTTAAATCCCGGCTACAAAATTGTTTCGTCGTTCTATTGCAATGCCAGCTCTACCTATTCGTGATTTTATTTCTTGCGATTGGTTACTGTTCTTATTCACAATCGTACCCAGATATGTAAATTCTCCCATCCTCTCTAGTGGTTCGTTGTGAACATGTAAATCTCTGAATGTTAAGAGATTTGCTTATTACCATCTATTTTCTTGGCAATATTACAATTTACTTACGGCTTAGACCGTGTCGTATCTGAGAAGCAGAACACCTACAAGAAGAGAAAACTCATCTGTTGATGTCGTTACAACAAAACAGTTATACAGCCACAGAAATCCAGAGAGCAATTCGCAATGCGGAACAGCCCAAAGGCTAAGGAGGAACTGGTACCTCCGGAAGGCTTAGCTTTTCCACCTTACAGTAAAGGCACTGCTGATAAAATTGGGCATGTACTTAGAAGGTACAGCATAAAGACAGACTTTAGGACTAATGAACCTTTACGGAAAGGTTTCAGACGCGCAAAGGGTCATATGTCAAATTTAAAATCACCCGGGATCTACAGCTTTCCTTGCTCTTGTGGATCAAATTACATCGGACAAACTGCGAGAGCACAAAGGTGATTGGAAACACAAGCGCATTACAAAATCTGCGGTAGCTGAACGTACTAGTTTAACTGGGCGTAAGATGGACTTAGACAAAGCTCGGGTACTCGCCAGAGTACCTCATTACTTCCCTCGTATCATACGTACAGCAACTGAAATTGAGAAACAACCTAACAACATACAGGAGGATGGTTTTAGATTCATTAAAGCTTGGACTCTAGTAATTTATCCTCTAAGGACTCCTAAGCATCATCGATCTCACGATGCACCGCATCCGTCTTTACCCAACGGTGGCAGCCAACCAGAACTCCGTCGTTCTGCCCGACTGGCTCAAAGATGTTTAATTACCTCGGCCTCCCGGATTTGAATTCAGTGTTGTATTCACTCTGAAGATGCAAGCTGCAATATCTTGCGAAACTTTAGTTTGTATGGGTTCGCTAACAGGCATAAGCCGATTTAAGTATTATTGTCCTGGTAAACAAAATACACCAAAATCAAGTTCTTGTCCGCCCCAAGGTTAGAATAATATAAGCACACGGCCTTGTTTAGGGAGGCAGAGCCTACGAACAAATATCACTCAAATTTCCAGAACAAATACTTGTAAAGGCAGACAAGCTACAGGTCGGACCTTACCTGATAATACTGGGTGTATTTCTCAAATGACGACGTGAATTGTAATATTGCCAGTGAAGTAGCGAAAGCCTCAAAGAATATTTCTATTTCGTTTTCTTGGCATTAAGTGTGATCTCATTTGATTCACTAATATCTATAACCCTGCCCATCATTCCTAATAAATCTTCTATATTTTCAGCCATCATTAATGAATCGTTAAAGGAACGTAAATTGGTGTCAGGTTTACCATTTTCTTTAATCCCTGCTGTCTCTGGGGCTAGGGTTTCTTTCATGATTTCCTCTGAATAGAGACGGGAAAGTATGGGTGAGGGCGCACAACCCTGTCTCATTCCTATCTTCAGTGCAGTATACCTTACATCATTTTGAACCATGTTGGTGATATGGTGGCAGTGCTGAAGCGTTGAATGGCCTTGTGTAAATCCAAATCGATGTTCTGGGAAACATTCTTCTAAGGATGTATATTTATTCATTCAATTTAGCACAAGTTCTTCTATGTAAGTGCTTAGATGATATTGATAGAAAACTAACTGAACGATATGGTCTGGAGGCATTCTAGGTTTCAATATTAAAATGATATGTTACAGGACTGCTACTAATATACTTTACGCCGTCGAAGGTAATTGACGATATCATATGTCAATTACTAAAGATAAATTCCCTCCACAAACGTGAGGGTTTTAAAAATGAGAATTATTCTGAGAAATAGTAACCATGAATTGCAGTCGGAAAGTCTAATTCACGAAGAAAACCCAATACAATTTTCTATACTGTTATTTCCTTCACAATTCTCGGTAGAGAAGATTTTGGCCAGCGACTGAATATATGACAAGTCCTATGTATTTTTGAATTGTTGTGGAAATCACAACTATGATTACTGTGTGCAGTCTAAGTTCAGTATATTCATCTCAAGTTCACTATTTCACTGAAAAATTTATGTGATTGGTGGAATGTTAAGAAAGAAAAGTTTAATTATTGGTACGTTGTGATATGAGAGCAATAATTCGTTGATTACTCCTTGTATGCAGGAAGTTTACTTTAAGAAATAATTATTAATTTTTATTATTAAACTGCAGCAAAATTCATAATATATTTTCTGTAATCTAGTCTCTTAAGATTCCTTGATGCAGACCTGCCTTTTGAAAAATATCCTAGGTGTTTGTCAGGGCGTTTGTATTTTATGAAAGAAGCAGACGCTTTGACTTCTGGATATAATTGGCAGGCTTTATTCACAAAGGAGTTGCTACTTTCAATTGTATGTAAAACAACCCACATAGGTTTCACTATTGTGTGTTCAACATAGTATAAAAATAAAAGCTGCAGCGGTTAAACCGAAAGCAAGCTTAGCTATATTTTAAAACTGTTATACACAAGGTAATACTTTTCTCCACGACCACTGCGGAATTTCACAATTCTGAAATCAATTTTGATAACAGAAAGTTAACATTCTAACTCTTGTTATTGAAGAAACATTCTAAAACACTTTCCGGCTTATGCATTTTGCATGTATTTCATTCCATCACTAGTTAGTTATGGAATGAATATTCCGTAACAGTATATCAAAAAATAGAGTTAGTCTTGGAATCCATGACTAACAATTGACTTGAGACGTCGTATTTATTTCATATCTTGTGGTCGCGGAGAAAGTATAGTCTGCTACTCGGTTGGAGTGGAAATTCGATGCTCGTGGTTCCTCACGCTCGCCTTCGGCTCGCGTTCGGAAGATTCCTCTCGCATCGAATTTCCATTCCAACCTCGTTACAGAATATACTATGCTAAAATGTACCTTCGTTAATGTCATTAACTACATGCGGAAATGAATAAAGTAGGCGATTTTCATGCTAAATTGAACAAATTCAGCTATTAGGTTAAATTTTAATTGTCAGTAAATGCCAGTTTCTAAAATTTATTATATTTACCTTAATTTATTTAATATTCTATGCGTATTTGCTAAGAGATGCAATTAGGTAACATAACATGAATTACCAGGCATGTGTACTACATATGCAAGTACATATAACATGTAACAGGAGAGAGAAGTGTCATATTGCATCTATTAACCTAAATACTACATATGAAGTTCGAGTAGGGAAATTGTAGCTTACTGGTAATATAAACAATAACAGTGGGATTTAACTAAAAGTACCACAAAGTTAAACATTTCATTATGAGGATTAACGGCTTTGAAGTTTGCGTGTTGTTCTTATTAAGCTTCTAAATAAACTTAATTCGTTGGTGCGAGTATATAACTAGTTGTTACGAGGTACAGTAAACCTACCATTAGAACATTTGTATGGAAATTTGGTTCACTAGAAACGTGAAATGCCTTAAATGCGTGGTTTGTTTATAAGTAAGGCAAGATGCTAAACACCGCATATTAAAAGCAAATTAGTAAATATCCTACGATGGTTTGCAATATTTCAGCCTCGGTATATTAGTCCTAATATTTTTATTTACCCTATACTTTGCTAAAAGCATTTATATAGCTTTATTATTAAAGTAGTTATTTTGAAACGAAATACATTAATACATTGAAAGTTTCGGCGTTAATAAAATGCATTTAATAAATCTAAGAAATTTATATTTTCACTTAAATCACAAACCAGGAGCTAGCAATGAGCAAATTCAATTACATCTCCCACTTCATTCACGATTCGACTATCATATTTGCGTCACTGAATAAAACAAATTGAAAATGATTTCATATAGCGTTTGCAAATTTAATTGAATTATTAAGATACAGATTTTGATATAAATTATCAGGTAAAATGTTGCTATTGAGTAGGCGAAAAGTTTACAAATTAATAAACGGAAAAGCAGAATAATTGTAACTGTGTAAATTGGAAAACAATTATACAAGAATGGCAATCATGAAGAAAAACGACCGCTTCGAAAGGAAAACTGATTATGCCAGCGTTTACCAAACTTTTAGGTTACACAGCCCTCTTTTTAAATATCTTGTGATACGCTTCCCTCTTTCTAGCAAGATGGAATCTCGAACTTTCCCGAGCGCTGTAGAACGATCTAGAAATTGTGAAAGTGGGGACAGAACGTAAATAAACCATGACGCATGTTTAGTTAGGTTAATTTAATAGTAAACGTAGCAGCTAGTAGACGCCTAATATTTCATTTGTGTTCTGTTACCTACAAATATTTTTCAAGTATGGAAAATATTAAATTCGATCTAAACGTAATTGTGAGCGTGCAACTACATCTGCGTCTGCAGATAAAGAAGCTACCAAATCTCCCAAAGCAAAAACTAGAAAATATTGTGATGAGTATTTGAATTTTGGTTTTATAGATACAGTCATGAGCGGGGAAGAGCGACCATAGCGTGTAATATAGTCAAATATTTTGACTGCTGACAGCATGAAATTAAATGAACTAAAGAGGCATTTGCAAACAAAGCATAAAGAACATGAAAATAAATCTCGCCATTTCTTAGTGAAGAAATTCAAAGAGTTTAGTAATCAGAAGTGTGCGGTGGTAGCTTAGTTGGTAGAACACTCGCTTTCTGAGTAAAACGTCAATGCTGGCTTGGATTCGAAACCTAGGCAGTACTATGGAGATTTACAAAAATATTGTCTGCAACTCACCACACACAGTTTCCCAATCCAGCTTGCAATCGTGGGATCTTAATGCTAAAAACCTTGTCTGGAATTTCTGTCGTTCGGATTCGACGTTAAACTGTTTCTATCTTAGCACTGGGGAGAAACACGTGGCAAAGAAGAGGTCGATGCCCAGCAGTGGGATAAAAAGGGAAACATTGATAGTAATCAGAAATTAGTTTCGTTATTGCCTCAGAAAGCCTTGATTGCATCTTATAAAGTGTCACATCACATAGCCAACTGCAGGAAATCTCGCCCTTTTACGGAAAATATTATTCTTCTGCTGCCGTTGATACAGTCGCAACAATCCGTAGAGATAGTTATGCTAAGGAGGTTCAGAAAATACCAGTATCTAATAATATTATCAGTATGATGATATGTCAAAGTATCTGCAGGAGCAGCTTGTTCGAAACTTACAAACAAATTATTTTCTATTCAACTAGAGGAGGTAACAGGTTATATCAAAGATGTACATTTGATAGCCTACGTTCGTTACTGCGGTAATGCATCTGCAAACGACAACTTAGTTATTCTGCAAAGAAATTCAGAAAAGAATTACAGGAGCAGATCTATTTCAAATGACTATTAATTATATTGTAAACCCTGGCCTGGAGTGGAAAGCTGTGTTTCTGTTTGTACTGATGGGGCACCGGCGGCGGTGGCAGGAAAATCTGATGGTCTATAAGCACTTACACGCAAAAAGAATTCAAATGCCGCTTGGCAACATTGCATGATATACTCGCTACTAAGGAAATCAGCCCAGGACTTCATTTGGTATTATCTATTGTAATTTCTGTTGTAAATGATATAAAAACAAGACCTTTAAGAGCAAGTCTATTTTGGTCAATAAGCGATGATATGGGCGCTGACCATTCAGCGCTATTGTTTTATTATGAATCTCTGTGGTTATCATGTGGAAAAGTTATGCCACAGGTCTTTGAGCATAGGTAGAAAATATATACGTTTTCGAAAGAAGAAAAGCACGAAGATGCCCAGAATTTTTTGGATAATGTTCATAATGGAACTAGCTTATTTGACGTTTTTGAAATATTAAATATTTTAAATACCCAGTTGCAAGGAAATCATCATCATCATCATCACAATCGTGATCCTCGTTTATACGACTTGCGTAGTGTCGAGCCGGTGTGAGGCAAGGCTAAGCTAGTTTGTGCTATGCACAATAGGGCCCGACTCTGTGGGTTACAGTGTTGGTGCGAAACCGTGCTTGACTTGCCTGGTCTGCATGGACGTTTTTCGTTTATGGCCTTGTTACTCCTCTAATGCTACCGTAATGCGAGGGGTGCCATTAATTTGATACCAATGGCAAATGAAGACCAGGACTCAGTATCGACCACCCAGATAATTAGAAAAATTTCCGATCCCTGGAGTGTTTCGAACGGGGAAGCATTTGGACTATTACGTCCAAAGCCTGGCTGTCTAACCACTGAGCCACCTCAGCTCTTTGCAAGGAAATAATACTCAGATATTACAACTATCAGATAAAATTAACGACTTTTCGTGAAATTTGGAATTTTGGTCAAACAATATCAACAGTGAAAACCCGCACTCGCACATTTGCAATCAGCAAATGTGCGAGCCGAATATCGTAACACTGAAGAAATCCAAATTATCAGAGGAGTGCGGCAGGGGTGTGTGCTCTCACCTATGCTATTTAATTTATACTCCGATCAGATTTTCAAAGAGGCCTTAAGTACTATGGAGGAAGGCATACTGGTTAATAGAGAACTCATCCACAACTTGACATATGCGGAAGACTAAATTATAATTTCAAACAGCGCCGAAGGACTACAATTGCGAATGGACAGAATACATACAACCAGTGAGAGTATATGGAATTTCTTTTAACGCAAAAAATAGCAAATACATGAAAATAAGCAAAAGTCACGCACCATAAATGACAATATACAACGAAAATACTCCAAATAGCAAGAGTTGATAAATACACATATGTAAGTTCTAATATCAGTGAAAAATGGGACCATTCAGTGGAAGTCAAATTTGGAATAGAAAAAACACGAGCCGTTTTTATTCAAATGTAAAATGTTCTGATTGGTCGAGATATGAACTTACTGCAGAAGATCAGAATGCTGAGGGGCTATAGTTTCCCAACGCTACTCTACGACGCGGAATCATGGACTTTAACCGATGCAACTGAAAAGGTGTTTGAAATGTGGACTTACCGGCGCATTTTACCATGGACTGATTGAGTGACGAATCCGGAAATTCTAAGATGCATTGGTAAAGATCCAGAGATACTACAAACGGTGAGAACTAGAATACTTTGGTCATGTTATGAGGAATAACGTAATATACAGAATATTGCAGCTCAATCTGGAAGGAAGAGTGAGGGGAAGAAGAAGAATTTCATAACTCAAGAATTGACGGAAATGGTTTGGTGTTCCCTCCTTGGAATTATTTCGACGAGCTGTAGACAAAGTACAGATCTCCATGATGATAGCAAACATCCGGAACGGATACGCAGGCAAAGAAGAGAAGAAGGCGCAATAATGCTTAATAATTTAAAAACATTTATTAACCATAACCAACCAAGCCGTACAAATCTATACGTCATTTTTAGATGCATAGAATATCATTTGCAAACTATATTTAAAACCTTTTAACGTTACTTCTGTGAAAATAATAGTCTACTGACCAAATACAAGTGGATTATAAACCAGTTTGTAGCTCCTACCTTTAATGCTGGAAGAAGAGGAACAATTCAATGATTGAACATCAAGTACAGAAAGGAAGAGAGAATTCGTTGACAATTATTGTCCAAAATTTTCAGCGTTATTCAAGAGAGCTATGCAGATTATATTGCTATATCCGACATCTTATCTGTATGAAGTTGGTTTCTCTACAGCTCAGGCGTATTTAAGCCATTAGTTTGTTTAAATAAATTATTAGTTAATTTGATGTAGTTTTGGATAGTACTTGTAAAAATACATTATACGAGGCTTGTTCAACCCAACTCATCTTTGATCAACTTAGCCTTCAAAACAAATGCAATAATTCAAACGACGTTTGTTAATGTTAGTAGTGTTTGTAAGCAACACATTAATAAGTTTCTGGCGTTTGAATTTGATTCTGACTTTTAAAAATGCGATTTTGAAATGGCGTTTGATGTTGAAAATCCGTACAAGTTTGATCAGCGTGCGTTCCTACAATTTTTATGCGCTGAGGGTGTGCAGCCATTGCAGATTCATACGCGAATGCAAGCAGTGTATGAAAATGCATGTATTGCGTACGTTCCGAAAATTTGAGAACGGAAAAGGGGGGACTATGGATGAGCCGCGACCAGGTGTACGGTGTACTGTATTAACAGAAAACTATATGGCATGTGTGGAAAGCCTTATTAGAGAATATCGTCGAATTTCAATTAGAGAAATTTCAGAAATTGTTGGTGTGAGTGTAGGATCTATCCATAGTACTGTTCGTTATCTGGGTTACAGCAAAGGTTGTTCGCAATGGATTCCTCGTCTCTTGTTTAATGAACAAAAATGCTTGCGAAGGGGCTTATCTCTGCAACACATGACAGACTATAGGCAAAATGGTGATGACTTTTTTGTGTTAGTAGTTGCTGGTGACGAAAGTTAGTGGCTTTACCACGAACGTCTAGTAAGTTATCGTCGATGCATTGGAAACATTCAAGTTCACCACCACCGAAGAAGTTTAAAGCACAACATTCTGCAGGCAAGGTGAATGTAATATTTTTTTTCAACCATGAAGGACCTTCAACGAAATAAATGTAGGGTTTTAGGGAATCCACCCTACAGCCCGGTTATATCGCCTTTCGATTTCATAGTTTTGGACCACCACAGAAGGCGTTAAAATGTCCGCATTTTGAGAATTCTATGAGCAGGGTGTACGTCGGTTAGTAAAACAGTGGGGTAGGTGTCTTAACTGTGACGGTAATTATTTCTAACTAAATTGTTGAATACAGTTTTTATAAAGCAAAGATGGGTTTCAATTGAACACACCCTGTATATGCTAACTTTTGTAGAAAAAAAAAATATATGCTAAACATTAAGCATTACGTTAAGATGTTTTCTATTAATTTCAATATACTAGTTTCCGTTCTAGCATTTTTCTACAGCGTTACCTTTGAACACTGTTACCCCACTCTCCAGGCAGGCACGCCCCACAGTTTGAGAAATGCTGAATAACTCTACTATCTTTACCCAAAAATAATTTCATTCAGTTTTAAGTAATTTTTTCCAGACTTTGCAAACACATTGCATAATTAATATTAAAAGCTATGATACAATAATCTTGTATTAATCCTTCTGTGTTTATAATAATTACTAAATTAGCAACTTGTTAAAATTATAAATAATGTTCTTTAGTTATATGAAAACCTCACTTTTAAAATGATTGTAGTTTTCATCAATGTGTTACAAAATCAAAATAAAATATCTATTAAAAGGGAAAACACCTTCCTGAATTTATAATTTGAGTACGTAATGATCCCTAAAAGTCCTAAAGAAGGCAATCTATAGAAATAGCATGTACAGTATTAGCCGAAGAGAAACTAATTATATAAGAAGTTACTAACAGTGTTTAGGCGATATACGCACAGTATTTCACGTAACTGCAATGTTGGTTGCCTATCGGATAACAAAAATCATATTCAAACAATTCTACATATTTGAGAGATGAAATTGGTATAATATACATCATAATTAATAATGTGTAAAGTTATTCTGCTTTGGGATATTATGCATTTAAGAAATCTGGATACTGTCTGTCCAATTTACAACAGCCTTCGAAGATATACTTTAATCACAAGCTTAGATGTAACACAGTAGTAGAAATTTTAGAAAATGCTTCTCCTACTAGCCTTAGATATCCGCAAACAACATTAAACACCCCTGTTATTGTCCACCGTTTGTGGTTATTGAATACTAGTGGTAATATTATATCCCGTGAAGATTAATCATTATTAACTTATCAGAAATGACAAAATAAAATTCCGAAATGGGGAAATTATTATGTTTATCGACATATAGTGTTAGAAATATTGTTTGACTACACACGCAAAGCCTCGGCACATGAAAAAAAATCAAATTAACACACACTGACAAACGGACACTGAAAATGATAATTAGGGAAAACAGACGTGCCAATTACGATAAAGTGATGCTTTGAGAAGACATGTTTTGACATCTACGTGTCATAGAGTTAAAAATTTAGGATTTGAACATATGAGGCAATATTTTTCAGCAGCTGTCTAAATGTAAAGTATCAGAAAATAATATCATTTATTTGGGCTAAGGAAAAGCCACTCTTCAGACTGAATCGAAAGCAGAAATAAGCAGAAGAACATACTAAGACTGAACAGCAATCAGGTTCTGTTTAAAGTTAATCAAATAGATAGAAAACGAAAATGAAATTTCGTGTCAATATCTGCAAGAAATGTAGGAAAACTTCATTTATTGATGCACACAGAAAAATATCTAAACACCTTAAAAGAGTTTCTGCTGACAATAATGGAAAAGCTTTGGTCTCTATAGATGAGTTTATTTTTCAACAAGACGGAGCTTCCTACCATACTTCAGAAAGAGCTTTAAAATGGTTCTCGAATAAAACCTTTCTACTCTTAGAGCGAGTTGCGAGTAGCTCTGACTTAAGTCTGATCGATCCAAGTCTTATCTACGGTCAATTTTAACATTTAGTTGAAATAGGAGCGGAAAAATTAAATAATAAAAATATAAGGAAAAAAACTGAAATAAATACGCTCAGAACCATATCAAGACATGCTTCCTATGACCGCGAAAAATGTGAAATGTAACAAATCTTGAGGTGGATATGAACTCAGAGGAAATCCTGGAGAAACCCTGCCAATAAAATGAAGAAAATCTGAACAACCCAATTTTAAACGAAACGTAGGAAGAAGACCCCCTGAGAGATAGAAAAGACACGGGACATCAACATACTAAGATTTTCAATGAGACGTTACACTCCCTTGAATGAAACGAAACAAAAATGGTGGAAACTGGACACCGCCCTAATCACAACAAGAAGAAAAAGAACATATTGTAGTAGCGATGGTATGAAAACTGAAAAACAACAAGCAACTCTTAAATTATTTGAATTAAGGAATAACACAGGTGGGTCCGGGGCACGACAAACATAGCGAGGAGTGCTCCAATGAAACAAGTGGTATAATGCCTCTTATTAAACGAGTATAATATCTATTTTTCTATTTTGCCTTACTGATTTTATATAAATTTGGTAATTTGAGGTACTAAAAATGTGCATAACAATCTAGAGATTTTTGCGTACAATACATGGCAACGTTGTCAAACAACATTTGACAGTCGCCAGTCCGCTAACGGAGATACTATCCATTTTTAATCTATTTTATCCAATTTCTAAAATACCTTGTTATATCAACTGAGTAAGTACCCTAACTTTCAGTTTATTGTAATACATTGAATAAATACTACGGATTAAATTTTTCATTGTGAAGTTCTTCAAGCAATCTTCTGAATAGTGGTTATGTATTCGTCATCTGATGTTTGACGTGTTATAAGTTTATAAGCACAAGTAGAAAACAAATGTAACCAACCTTAGAAAATAAGTAGTTACCAAGAACAGTTTAGCAACAGCATCTATTACTAACTGTTTTGAGCATTTTTCAGTATCACAATAGACCTATTGTTAACGCAAAGTGGAATAACATATTTAATAATTATGGCACTTACGTGGATGGTGGATTTTGTTAAAGACCTATATTGCAATTGTTCGGCAAACGAAATATTCAGAAACATCAGGGTAGCTCTTTGGCCTTTTCTGCCAATACAGATATCCAGACATTTACACATATTATCCATACAGATCAGATCAGCAATCAGACATCCTGGATATAACAATCGCAAAAAATCTTTATGCACCAATCCAACAAAAAGTAATTCGTAACTTGTCTCAGATCATCTTACTGTGCCCATAACATTTACAACCACTCCAATATCAATATACTGCTCCCTACAATGATAAAGGGATGCATCAACTGAGAATCCTTCCAAACGAAACTCGATGCTCAACTTGTGAAGGCAACACATCTGAAAGATCAACGGGATATTGATATAAATATAGAAAGCATGATAAGCACAATAAGTGAATCAATACAATTATTCACTACAGTGTACTATCATAAAAAAAAATCAACCCCTATGTACCTACAAGCTATATAATCAAATTAATTAAAGAAAACAGTAAAACAAGAAGAGAATGGCAGAGAACCACAACTCCCCCTTTAAAAAACAAAGTAACTAACCTAACACACCAAATCACTATAG
This sequence comes from Limonius californicus, assembly GCA_014611495.1. Classification (NCBI taxonomy): domain Eukaryota; kingdom Metazoa; phylum Arthropoda; class Insecta; order Coleoptera; family Elateridae; genus Limonius; species Limonius californicus. Next base: position 37,779 of record JABXWE010003933.1, read on the forward strand.
AACTAGACAAACTCAGAGTCTACAACTACAGGAAATACCTTGAAAACATGGAACTAATCAGTGCGCAACTCTGGAAACCCAACAAGCAGTAATTATACAAACACTTACCACAGCAAGCACCACCTACAGCACAATTGAAGCAAAGAGCAATTATTTTGTGGAACACCTAGCAACAACCTTCACGCCAACTTTCCATAACAGCAATAGACATTTTAAAAACATGGTGAACATTTATAACGAAACGCGTTTACTGTACCTAGCGACTTCAACCAACCCATATCTCCAAAAGAAATAGAAAGCTATATCAAAGTACTACGACTAAAGAACGTGGTTTTCAAATATCTTACAGAAGAAGGCACTTGCCAATCTGGCGACTCTCTTCAATGCCTGTATGAGAATGGGTTATTTTCCTGCCGAATGGAAATTCGCTCATATCCTTATGTTTCATAAGCAGGGAAAGAATAAAAAAGATTGCAGCAACTATCGCCCAATCAGCCTCCTCCGTACAATATCAAAACTTCTGGAAAGAGTAATATCCCACTGGCTCAACACCTCGCTAGATGTAAATCAACTAATACGACCAATTAATTCGGATTCAGAATAAGCAAATCAATGCTCCAACATCAACCAAAAATATGCAAGCAGGGCTGCCACAAGACAGCGTACTCGGACCAACACTCTCCAGCTTGTTCATTTACGACATCTTTATTCCTCAAATGGCCTTGTTCGTCATAATTACACAGAATGATGACCTTCCAAGAGCAATTGATTACCTTCAATCAGCAACCAACACAAGTAAGTGGTTCAACAAATGGTGTATATCACTAAAGCTCATCAATTGTGCAACAAAAATACTCAGCCTTGAACCCATTATAGCACACCAAAATATTATCCTGCAAGGCACAGACATTAATTGGAACACACACGGAGAAGCAATTAATACCTAGGAGTACATCTGAACACTCGCCTCGCTTGGAGTTTACACGTCAACAAGAAACTAAACCATAGATATGCAAGATTGAAGCAATCTACTCCCTAATAAATAGGAATACACCATTGCGTACAGAGTACACAATCTTCTTGTACAAAGCATTACTCAGACAAATTCTTACGTACGCCTGCCCTGTGTGGAGCGCAACCTCAAAAGCCAACATTAAAAAAGTCTTCCAGAACAAGGTCCTTCAGATGGCAACTAACGCGCCCTGGTGCATTCGAAACAAGCAAATTCATCACGAACTAGAAATAGACACAATTAAGCGATTTATTAAGAAAACAAGAAAAAATACCTTGGTAACCTACACAACAACAACAATATACTCCTTCAACAACTGGGTCGAAAGCATATCCACAACCGCTTGAAAAGACGGCTACCACAAGACATCCAACTAAGTTCTGAAGACAATAGTAGTGCTAGTGAGTGAAACCATGAGATAAAAAGAACCAACCTCCTCCGTGTGACATATAACTCGATTACTGTAAACTATAAGGAAACAGAAACGGGTATGAAAAACAAAAATTAAAAATTTATAGCAAATTTAGTTTCTATTACTCCCTAGAGTAAAGGTTTTTTAAGAAATGTTTTTGTTAATACTGTCACTACAAGCGGAAAACTGCGCACGTTTTTAGCGAGGGACATAAAATCTCTGGTATATAAGTATTCGGTTGAATCGTAATCAAACGACCAGCCTGTATATAAAATTCAAATACTCTACGGGACCAAACATCTTTGATTTCTATTATAAGAAAGGGTAACCATTTATTGTTACCTATTAGAAAATTATTGAGCCATCTTATAATATTTATCCAACGTTGAATATGTTTAAATATCAATAAGCTTATGATTAACATTACTAATTAATACTAGGATAAATAAATAGGTACTATTGAAATATTTGTTTACAAAAGTCTTATCCCCGAATAGAAGCATGCGCAGTTAGCGTGTTTATAACGCTATACTTCGATAGCTGTGTAAACCGCTAACTGTGCAGGGCAAAAAATTTAAAAATCAATAATCAAAACAATGAAAAAGAAATAAATGTTATAATTAAAGCTTGCTAAAGTACGGCGTGAAAATTGAAATTAAAAATCGGGGTTTCAGTTGGGAACGAGCCTATTTTAATTTAGCTATTGATCGCGGTCATTTCTAAATTAAAATTAATACCCAAACTTCCCAACTAATTTCGACCCTTTAATTTTCCCCGGTTAATGCGTTCTCAAAATTTATAGTAAAAGCTTTTGGAAGTGCTTATATTGGGTAATGAGAGTAGTTATCTAGTTCGGAATGCATTATACAAAGTTGAGGAATCTATTCATTAGATTTACGAAAAGCCGTTATATTCTGCTGACCCTACACAGTCTGTTCATGGCAGCTGTCTACGAAAGCTTACTTTTTATTTAAATAAAAGAATCTACTCCGTTTTGCTTGTATATTCCTATTTGACTGAATTATTGAATATATTGTAAAACAAGAGTATGTAAATTAAAATCCCATCTGAGGACAATATGGTGTCAAAAAGTTCTATTAATTGTAGAATACAACAGTGCATGATAGTCAACTTTCTTACCAAAGAACGCGTAAATTCGACTAAAATTCTTCAAGATGCGAGCACAATACGGCGATCAACGTTTTTTGAAAGTCGGATGCTTGAGTGATCGAAGAGATACGGGAGAACTCGTTTGAAAAACGAGCGTTACGACGTTACGACGAGCTGCAACAGTATGTCTAATTTCTAAAAATTTACAAATTATTGTACGATGTGTTGAAAACATCACAGAATACAAGCGTAAGTATTGTAAAATGTGAAGAGAATTCCGCGCTTGTTATCCAAAGAACACTATTAGAATCGTTTGCAAATCACTTCTTCTTGACTACAACAATATAAGAGAGAAGGAGATTAATTTTCGGACTCAACTATCTTCACTGATGATACCTGGGCTTATTTTACTCTTGATTTAAAACTTGCAAGCATGAATTGGACTGCTATGCTGAACGACCTAGGATCCATCCTAGCTCCAGCAAAATTTTTAGGGAAAACAGAGACATATCAGCGATGTACTTCTGCAACTACTACCATCCCTGGAAAAGAAGTATAAGACAATCATCGCGGTTTGCGCTAATTGTCTTATACTTCCCACTTATACTAGCCCACGTTATCCTACAATGGTGTGCAAAAAAGCAAGCATTGTCATAAAAGCAGTGAGTTAAACAAAGATACCTGCAGTTTGTTTACTATACGCCGGAGGCTGTGAAGACCGTCATGAGGCTGTGAAAGACGTCACTAAACGTCACTTGCTGTAGTTGGTAATAGAATATGGAATTTAAATTTGCAATTGTATGTGTAACTATTACATTAATTTTTCTGCGGTAGCTTTACTAATGCCATTAATTCCACCTGCAATGAACCGCTTACATAAAATCGCAAAGTTACATAGAAGCAACTGCTCCATGGGTTTTACACAATGGCTTATGAATTATAAACAATTACGTCTACATAACTATATAGTACTTTATAGAGGGCGCGTCCCCAGGTGGCAGATAGGGAACGCTCGGTAGATATACTGAGTAGGAGGGAAATAAAATATCTCCCGCGGACCAACAGGCACCAGCAGCGTCTGACCCAGAGTGGGCGGCTGCGAACAGCGTCGGTATCCATAGTGGACGGCTCAAAATAACTCGCCAACCCGCCTCGCGAGCGTAGCGTTTTAATGCCAAACAACCCCCAAAGAAGATGAAAAATAACGAGTCTTAAAACAAAAATAGCCCAGGTTGGTAGGGCTGTAAACCCACAATCCCGCACCGGTTACCCGGTATGCCTTATGGAATATGGGGGAGGCAAAACTCGCCTATACGAAACAAAGAGAAGAGCGGCAGAACCAAAACCAAACTAAACGTGGCTACATATACCACACGTGCAATGAGAACAGATGAAAGGTTGGAAGAATTAGAGGAAGAACTAAAAAAAAATAATTGGGACATAATTGGACTTTCGGAAGTTAAGACAAAAGGAGAAAGGTGTGTAAAACTAACGTCAGGAAACATCCTATATTATAAAGGACAAAATGAAGAAGAAGACAATGAAAGGGTAGGATTCATAGTAGATAAAAAAATAGCACCATATATAGATAACATTATATAAAGGAATATCAAATAGAGTGGCCTACATCAAAATGGAAATATCAAAACACTAGATTGGCATTAAGGGCAAGGCTAATAGGCTAATAGTTCTATTGTGTAAATTCCGTTTCACTTGCATTAATGGAATACACATTTACTGAGTAAACTGACATGATTTGGACTCTTAGAGAGGTTGGTAGTAATTGTAATGCAACGCCAAGGTTGTATGCTGAACGCTATCCAAATAGAAGACATCCAAACCACACAGTTATTGAACTAACTGACCCACGACTACACTAGAGAGGAAATGTGTCTATATATGGTAAAACAATCCAATATTAAAGATAATGGGTTAGATTTAAGGAAATAGGAGCCCACGAGAAACGTACGTGGTATTTCACGGATTGTAGACATACCAAAATTGACAGGCCATAGAATATTATACGACAACGATCTGTATCCTTATACGAATAGTTACGATAAGGGTATGATGAAAGTTCGCGAACATTAGCATATGCAGCGTGCATGCACCTATAGAGGATCAGGAAGAGGAAGATAAAGATATATTCTATGCACAGCTGCAAGAATAAATTACTCGCATTTCGAGATATATGCATAATCGAATATTCCCAATTATTTCGTTCAAAAGTTGCGCGCCACTAAACAAACTTATTTAAAAAGTTTTTATCATTCGAATGAATTACTCGCATCTCGAGGTATCTCGAGATATATGCATAACCTATACTTCGAATAATTTCATACGAGATTTGCGCGCCACTAAACGAACTTATTCAAGAAGTGTTTATCATTCGAATGAATTACTTGCATCTCGAGATATCTCGAGATATATGCGTAACCTATATTTCAAATAATTTCATTCGAGATTTGCGCGCCACTAAACGAACTTATTCAAAAAGTTTTTATCGTTCGAATGAATTACTCTGATCTCGAGATATATGCATAACCTATATTCCAAATAATTTCATTCGAGATTTGCGCGCCACTAAACGAACTTTTCAAGTAGTTTTTATCATTCGAATGAATTACTCAGATCTCGAAATATTTCGAGATATATGCATAATCGTATATTGTTATGTGATTTTTAAATTTGCCGCACACTTTGGTAGTTCCGTGATTCGTTTGCCGCTTCGTTAGAATTTAATATCGCTGTTCTAATTAAATTCTTATTTTGGGTTACTATTTTCGGTCTTTTGTTTTGTCTGTCGAAGTTCGGAATGTATCAATAGTCCCTTTGTGTGAAGTCGCAAGCTTGGTTTTCTCGCGCGAGACCTTGAACGCTTCTGGGAATTCCGAGCGTCAACAACAAATTATTTTCCAGAATATTCCGTATGATTTCGTAAGGTTGTGCAATTTTTTTGGGGCGAAGTGCAGGCCCCATTGCTTTTTGGGGCAGTCCATTTTTAGATCTCGAGGACTCCGGTTGTCCGTAAGCTCCATCATCGGCAATCGTAATTACGTCAAGTGCTGCAGGGGCGGCTCTCGGGTTTTTTTTTGTGAGGGGTATCAGTAATATGTTTTTCCGTTTCGCTGTTGTACCAAGG
>JABXWE010003934.1:0-14891 GCA_014611495.1 Limonius californicus
AAAAGTATGGAGATACCGATTTGCTGTCGTTAATATTCATTTTATAAGAAAATGTTCAATACAAAAGTTTTTTATGAAATTTTTATCTACATATTGATATACACGAAAATTTTTGTTATTCAACTGTTTTTGAGTAATGACTTTACGCGATATTTTTTTAAATGGCAACCTGTTATTGTTATACTACTATTCGATAGAGAATTTTTTCTCTTTGTAATGGTATAAAAATTTTTTGGGTTTGCTTAACATTTCATCAAGAAAATGCCGGTTAATGTTAAAGTATTTACAATTAATTAACTTCTCGATTCGTAAACGATACAGCCATGATAAAAAAAGCTAAGCGATAAACAAAGGCGAGCGAGTTTAATATTTTTATTTTATAAAAAATTATTTGCAATAATGTCGGGCAAAATCTAATTGTTAGAAAGAAATTAATAACTGATTTAAACAACGTCAAAAAAATACAATGATGTTACAAACTACAAAAACATTAACAAAAATAAGTAAAGCATAAATAAATACGAACATACACTTAATTCTAGTGAATTAAATGTTCAAGCTGTCCACCATTTACAATTTGACAATGACCCAATCGATTTAGAAAACCCCGAAGAGAATTTTCTAAGAATTCAGTGGGAATTTGGTCCATCGTTCTGGTAATTCGGATTCTTAAATCTTCTATGTTATTGGGCCTATCATTATAAACTTTACTTTTACGTATCCCCAAAAGAAAAAAATCTGAAGGGCTTAAATCCGTCGAACGGGCTGGCCACTCAATGTTTCCTCGTCTCCCAATCCATCTGTTTGGAAACACATTATTCAGATGTTGACGAACTTTAGCACCATATTGTGGTGGGGCGCCATCTTATTGGAACCAGATAGTGTTATTGGGGAGGTGTCCATTGTTTTCATGGGGATAGAGAGTAGCACAAGCAGGTATAATTTGATTTTGTAATAACTGCAAATACAGTGCCATCAATAAAAAGGGACCGATAATATGAATGCTCGTCCAAACAATAACCTTTTGAGGATACTGCGTATGGCGTTCCGAAACCCAATTAGGATTTTCCGATGACCAGTATCTGCAGTTATGTCTGTTTATTTCACCATTAAGGCAAAACGTAGCTTCGTCAGAGAAAACAACATTGTTGACAAAATTTTCATTATTATTGCAAATATTTCCTCACAAAATTGGAGTCTCGTATCAAAATCATCCTCCATCAACTCATGTACAAGGTGTACCTTATAGGGTTTATACTTTTCACTTTTTAAAATTGAAAGGACCGAAAACTGTGAAATATTGAGATTGACCGCTAATTGCCTGGTTGGTAAATGGGTATCTTCAGATACAGCCAATAAAACATCCAGTTTTTTATCATCACTTGTCGATGTTCTAGGTCTACCACTACCAACTATAACTTTCTTAAGGTTTCGCAGTACCTTTCTGCATTGATGGCTTCTCCTAGAGGTAGATAACCAGAAGAATGCCTTACCGGTTCCAAAAAAGCTTTGCCTTGACTTTCATGGCTGAAAGCACCCGTTTGAAATTTTTGATTTTGGTCGGACAAAGCGAGTGGTGCCATTCAAGAGGCTGTCCTTCAGTTTCGGGTGTATAGTCCACGTCTCTTCTCCCGTTACTATACGTCCCAAGAATTCATCCTCTTCTGCCCTGTTTTGTGGAATATGTGCATCGACAGCAGTTTTTAACTGTTTGCTGATAACAGATTGGCGTACAAATTTTGCTTCATCATGCACGTTTGTTCTCCATTTGTTGAATAAACGACATACATCGCTTCCTTACATTTGCCTTGTTAACCACACCTTCTCCATACACTTCCTCTAGCTGCCGTTGAATTTAAGTTGGGTAAATGTTTTTGCATAAAAAAGACAAATCATCGATCGCGCCTCGCCATTGGAGGAATTGACGATGGACGCTGTTAAGGAGATGCTACTGGAAATTAACGTCTAAGACAGTCAAGAGCGTCCCAAACAAGACTCCTTCTCGACCAAGTTGTATATCAAATCGTCAACCTGCGTTGTTGTATGCAAACGAATCTTACTTTAAAAATCAGCCTCGTATATAAGCCGAACTCAGCAGCACACTGTTGCCCTCTACATTTTATTTTATTACATGTATAACAACAACTACAATTTCCGGAAATATCAATATAACTAGATTTGCATCTCCATGTCTTTTTTTGCTAAGACTAGTATGACATGATACAGAATTTTGTACAAAGTGATTTTACAAAATTCTGTGTCGTATCATACTCCAAACTTTGGTACACCGTTCTGTACATTCATGCTCTAAAATCTACCGGCGTCGTATCGATGTGCAAACGAGCAATTTTTGCTATCCATGTATATCACAGAAAGCAGAGAGGTAAATGTTTCAAGGCGTGTTTACGCAGCTACGCCGACGCTAACCGCTCTTTTATCTCGCTCGCGTTCTTTATTGCTGCCATTTGTTTGTTTTGATGTATGTTCATGTAAAATAAATACATAAAACCGCTGCAAGCTTTTGCATCAATCCAATATTATGAAAACTTGATGTTTGCTCCTTTGCCCAATTTATAGTAACGCTTGTTTTCCTCCATTTTGTAATTGCAATTTTCTTCTACTTTAGAATCAGACTCGCACTGTCCAACTGTTTTGTTGGAAGGCTACAATTTAAAAATCAATATACTAAAATGAGAAAAGATTTTATGTTAATTAAACTAAAATAAAATACATATTTTATACTTCATAGCAATCACGGCGGGAATACATAAGAGATACGAATATTAATTGTATGTTCGCGGATCTGGAACTTGTCTTGTAAATAATTCTAAAAATTGTTCTTCCTCATCTCTTCCTAGTACACATCTCCTACACAAATATACAAATATTTTTAGACACTTCTGCTAGAGGAATTGAAAATTACTAGTTGTTTGATTATATGATAATGAAGGTGATCGTGAAATAAAGCTAAAAAAATACTTAATAATTCTATTATTTATTTTTGGGAAATTCAAAAACACTCCACATAGAATTGACAAAGCCATTATTACATATTCTTTCAAACGCAATGATTTTGTTCCAGGGTAATTAATAATCTCCCATTTCTTTTCAGGAATATTTGGAACAAAATCTCTACGATGCTGCTAAGTGGGGCAGATTCGACGAGGTGAAAACAATAATTCATTCAGCGAAGTTATGCCCCGAGTTTAATATAAACCGTAAAAACGACAAAGGAAATACGTCGTTGTTTATTGCGTGCGCTTGGGGCTTCCAAAGCACGAACTACAGCACTTCGTACCGGCACTATGAGACTGCAAAATTTTTAATAGAAAATGGCGCTGATATAAATGCCGCCAACGACGAGGGCCAGACTCCCCTGTTCATCGCAGCCGCATGGGGTCATCACCACGTAGTTGAGCTTCTAATTTTGCATGGGGCTGATCTAAACACTCCGGCCAACAACAAGTTGACGCCGCTACAGATTGCGGCGTATGCAAGTCGTGTAACCCCCCCAGAACAATATTCTAGTTACAACAATCTCGGCAAACATCACGCTTATTGGTCGGCTATACGTTCTGTAACGAATCTGCTCCAACGCATAATCTATACTAGAGAGTATATGCCACTGACTCTCGAGGAAATTGTGAACGATTGCAGGATGTTGCGGGGCTACTCGGCGACAGATCCGAATGAGGACATCCCCATGGAGATTATGGACATCATCGTGAAATATAATCACTACGCTGCTGTGGAGCTCCTAGTTAAGTCAGGAGCGGACGTCAACAACCCTGATGAACGGGGTTACACGGCCTTAGAAAAGGCAGAGCGTTGCGGCCAAAGCGCCATGGCGCAACTATTGAGGGAGAACGGTACCGTTCTTCAAGTGCCGATCAGGCAAGAAACAAGCCAGGGGACTCGGTAATTTAACACTGCAATGTAGCACTTCTACCGCGAGACAGTTAAACAGGTGTATTTATCAATTTTTATCTTGTTCGAGTTGGTAGAATTGCGAAATGCGTGAGTGATTCCGAAAATTCGTTTGTAACACAAGGCTATACGTGCCATTTAAAAGTTCTGGAGTAAGATCAATATGTTCATGTAATAGTAGGAATTAGTAGTAATTATAGTAAGGATTTAATACGATTCATATTTGAACATGTATACAATATAAAGTCGTATTTTCTGTTGGAATTTGTTTGTATCCAAGTTTTGGGGTTTATGTTCCCATTTAGGTTAGGTAGTAGATGCAGAGATTTTATGTTTCAATATGTACTAACAGATATTTCAATTATATAATAATTATAATATCAATATAAATATGGGCGAACATTCTTCATGGTGTATTTTAGTAGAGAAGCCATGCGTGGTTCGTATCCTAGGTTAGTTTTAGTTGTGTGTGTCTAACCCGTTGTATGTATGAATGCATTATATGTATATAAAATAAAAAAAATATATATTGCTCAACATTTTATAACGATATTTTAATAGTATGTACTGTTTTCTTTAAATAAACATAAACATGATATAAAGAATGAAGTTGTTAGTTTAGCTGCAGAGCCTACAAGTAATTGCAAAAAACTGCGAACAAAAATTGTATGTTTTGCTATAGAGAGGCAGCTTGCCGGTCTTGGCGGAGGGCACAAGTGTGCAATGCACGCGAGCGGCCGATTTAGGAAGGCGGCCAAAAGCGGCTCGCGCAGTACTAATGTTTTGCAATAATGTAAATACAAAAACAATTTGAAAAACGATACTAGTGGGTAAAAATAATTAAATCAACAATCGACGCATAAGCCATTCTATCCCATACGGTGATTGGCTACTATTTCAAACAAAATTCGAATAAAAAGTAAAATGCGTGAAGTTACTCTCCAGTTTACCCAGTCGGTAATATAGATTGACACAATTGCTAAATTTGATCCTGTTATTTGCAGGGCCAGATTAACTCTTTGACAAAAAGGCTTAACCTATCGGCCCTCCAAAGATTTCAGCCCTCTATGATAAAAATAAAAATGTTTTTTTTTTTATTTCAGCCCCTTTGAGACGCTTACTCCGCCCTTTTTCATGTAATTTTTCGCCCTAAAAGAGCTTAATCCGGCGCAGGTTATGTAAGATCACTTTTATAATGTTAATGTATGCCATTTTACTTTGAAAACCATTTTCAAAACGAAATACATAATACATTTATTAGGTGGAGGTATTATAACTGAAATAATACCAGACTTTGTACCAGACGTAAGTCATACAGATCAAATTACATTTATTGTACTTAGGGTGCTAAGTATTAATACTTCAGAGAAACAACTGGCGATTTTTTTTATACTATCACAGATACTGTTGAAGGATTGTATAACTTTCTGTTAGAGAAATGGTCAAATTATGAGTTGGATGTTCAAAATCAGTACTGCCCCGTGGGTAAGAAGGAGGCGCCTTAGTTCAAAATTATATTTCATTACTGAAAAGCTCGCAAAATCGTGGAAAATGCAGTTTAAACGTCATCTCCTGTAGCAATGGAAACCACACTATTGTCTTCGTTCCCTGAAGTTCTTTTTCTTCAGTTTGACGCTATCATAAAATATGTTTGCACAATGCCATGTCTTAAATTTGTACAACCATCCAAAATTTGCTTTTTAAAATTGTAGATAAGGTGTTCGAGGGTATACCAAAACGCGTTGCTGTTCATTTTCCTAGTTTTGTCAATTTAAGCTAAGACTTTCAACTTTTCACATACATTTAAACAATTTGCTTCATTTTGGAATTTTATCATTTTAGTGATACGAGTACACTATGCAAGAATACAAATGTAACTGCAAAATAAACTTGTGAATTTGTGTGTACAAGCTCAAATACAAATCTACGTATCAATTAACGACTAGGGAGCACACAACAAAGAATTGGAAAATTCCCGATGGCGGTGGTAAAGTAAGTTTAAAATTCCGAGGATAGCACAGGATGTACTTGAAATTTATTATATAAATACCCGATATACGAATGTGTACATCAAAACAGAACATCCCCCCAGTTATCAAAAACATCACACCACAATAATACACTTTGAATTTTTGTATACAGGGTGAGTCTGCTAAGACAAATGAGCTTGATACTCGCCTATACGAAATAATAGAAAATTTAATTTAAACTGATTGTAATAGGCAGTGCCCCTTGTGTATAGGCACTATCAAAAATATTTTTTGTTCGTTCCAATGTGGTCAATTAATTTTTAGAAACTGCGTATATAAATAATTTTTATAAAAATTACAACTTTCAGTACTGATTATTGCTTGGAATGTTCTCTGTAACGTACCATTTTTTAAAAATCATGTACTTTAAGAGTTCTGAAATATTTAAATAAATGAATTTTGTCAAGAACTCTCATAATAATTTGATTTATACATGACGTGGGAAGACTCAAAATGATCGTTTTTGTCTACAGAACGTAAAACACTGTTACATTCAGGACGTAAAAGTGTTTTACACTCAGTAACTTCTAGTCAAAGAAAAGGCAACAATTTAATAAGGTATATCTGTAAGTTTATTTTGTCTACAAACGTTAAGTTTGAACAATTATTTAAACAATAAATGAACTATTATTTGACAATCCTTAAATGTAGAGTTAGTGCAATTAGGCATATTGATTCCGATTGTCATAGGTGACATTGGATGCCAAATTAATTAATAGAAAATGTCAAAATTTTCTCTTTCACATTTTTGCTAATTTTAGGAGAGTTTTCGAAAAAGAAAAGCGTTGTTTAATACTCGACTGAAAAATGCTTTTGCATTCTCGAATGCAAAAGAGGCATTTCGCAATCTAAAATCAAAATTAACTACCTTAAAATAATTTGAGAAACCCAATTCGGGGAGTATCACTATTGTATGTAATAATGCCATCGCACAACGAAGAGTTTAAATGGGCTGATTTCATGAAGTGTCAGTATCTTGCACTGCAATTCCGGTATCGATACCCGTGCGTTCCATTGTTTTTATTTTTTGTATTTAACTATACTTTTCTTGTTAATGCTAGCGGTATTATTAATATCTTTGTTACCTAGTATTTCGTATGTAGTAAAGAGAATTTTATTTTGCTATTTGCCAATAGTTCGATAAAGCCCACTGTTGATACGTTTGCTACTAACAAATAAAATAAAATTAGATCAGCAGAGGAAATGTTATTAGCACTAACAATCACAAAAATTATTTTTAAATCCAAAATTTTAACAAACTTTCTTTGTCCGAGAATTGAACTGCTTCTCGCGTTATAACAAGGTTTTTTAACACATCGATCCAATTAGGCTTTTTCTTGTCATTTTCGTTAGTACGTTTAACGCTCTAATTAGTGCAATCAGTAACGGTTGACTAATATGTAAATGCGAAATGCCGCATTGAAAGGTATCTGGGAAGACAGTACCGACAAAACTTTGTTTTGCCGGTATAATGTATCCGCTGCTTGTTTTTCTATTTTATTTTCGACTTTATGTTAATACTGCACTAATTTAATTTCACATACCAAATCTCTAACATTTATTTAAATATTTTAGAACTCTTTTTTTTTAAGAATCGTGGAGATTCCCGTCCCACCCAGCTTATCCCGGCTCAGCACATTTCGTGCTATTCACAGGTCTAACATGCCCCACCCTTGATAAACGCCATGCCCCAGACACCACAAACACCCTGGGAAAGTGCAGTGCTCAGGATTTGAACCTGAGCGACTTTGGTAGAATAACTCCTAAGCCAAGCGCTGCGACCATTACTCTACCGCGGTCCCCTAGAACTCTTAAAACAAATGATATATTAAATATTGGGCACTTGAAAGAAAAACGGTCCAAGCAATGATCAGCACTAAAAGTTTAAATGTTCGAAAACATAATTTTATAAGTAGTGTCAAAAAATTATTTAAGCTCCTTGGAACAGCAAAAAAATCTTTGATAGTGCCTATACATAGGCGGCACTGCCTATAGAATCTGTATGTAAATAGTTTTTCTAATACGAGTATATCAAATAAGCGAGATATCAAGCTGATTCGTCTTAACAGACTCACGCTGTATATGACATTTCATTTATTACATATTTATCGTCCTGGCTTTAGCCGCCACACAATTCTTACTTAGATTTTTTATATCTGCACGCTATAGAAAATTCATAATATTATACAGTGCTTCTCGAAAGTAACGGATAAATTCTATAAAATCGATGGGAAAGACATTTCAAAAAAATGTTCGGACACGCCGATTTTTATTTTAAAATTATCATTTAGAGATGTAATTTTCAACCCCCCACCTCTCACCCCTAAGCGCTAGCAACTTCAACTTTAAAAATTCAAATGGCAAAGTACCCCTTCTGATAGATTTCTTTATGTTGAATACAAATAAAAAAAAGTTTTTCAAAATCGGTTGATAAATAACGGATATATTTACCAAAATGTATTCAAATGAAAGTGCCAATATTCGAGCAGGCGTTGATACGGCTCTGGCAATGAGTGATAAATAGGTTTAATTGTCCGTACAATGATTATAATGTTCGCGAAGAAAACTAGGTTAGGTTAGGTTAGGTGCTGGTTTTCCAAGGTAACATGTATGCACATAACCTCAAATAATTAAAACAAAATAGTATTTGCCCAACAATGATTTCATCAAATACTATTTGCCTAGGAAAATAGCGGTAAATATAAAGAAGTATTAGGAAGCAATTTGTCCAGGCATATAGTATTTGTCTAACAAGAAGCTATAGCTTCTACTTGAAATACCTATATATTTGCTTGCGACATATAAACCAAGATATTTAATTCAACAATTCATTAAATTATAAGAATTTTTTAACAAAAAAATAGAAATAATGCACATGGCCTAAATAACAATTATAATGAACTGTTTCCCAATGCATTAACTGTACTAAAAATTTTCTCTACATTGCATGTGACTGTAAGAAATGCAGAACCTTCTTTAAGCAAATGAAAACGAATTAAAAATTATGTAGCTCAACAACGTCTGCAGAACGACTAAACGCACTTGCTATATTAAGTATCAATAAAGACATTATAAAAAATTTTGATTTTTCTAATATTATTAACGATGTGTCAATAAAAGTCACATATTTATAATAGTTAACTAAACCTTAATAATTTAATAAGATATTTATTATTTATATGTTTATTATGCTTATGTTATTGGAATATGTAATATGTATTTATGACATTAATATAGCTGCGTATTTTCTTTATTATTCGCTGTGATTGTTACAATTATGATTACGAAATTATTTAACATTGACGTCTGTATGTCTGTAACCGTCCAACTCTTTTGCTTCAGGGGTTGGAATGCTCTGGATAGCTCATGTCCAGTGTTCGTGTTTAAGACTAAAGAAATTATACAAAGGTATTGGGTTAAACAATTTATTATTTATATTTGCATTAGTTAATTACATGCAGATATACACACACACAATATAGAATGTACTTATTTATTACTGAGAATGATTAATATGGATTATTTACAATTAAATAAAATGAATCTTCAAGTTTAACATAATTTTCTTACCAAACTTAATACCTTATTTACCTATACAACAGGACGAAAATAATATAAATATTAACAATATCAGTACAATTACATTATTGGCCAAATAACGGAGTTTAGGGACCCCGCGTGGTATGCCACCCAAATTGTATGTAAACAGGATCTAGGGAAATACAAATTTTTACGACAGCACGTGGAAATCAACTGGGTTAGTTTTGCACGTCCGGTGTTTCTGAAATAAACAAATTTGCAGCTTTTGTGTGCAATTGTTGCTGGTTCAAGCGAACGGTCCTCTCTCGCTCTCGGCCGGACACGTCTATAATTTCGGGGTTTCGGAGTGAATAAATTCAACTTACGAATTATAACCTGGAAGTTTCGGTGACGTCCACCTGCAGGTCACTCGACTGGGTTAACAAATGCGTGTAATTAGGTAAGTGTATTTTATCTCATACACTCCCTTAGTTAATCCTCGGATCTCTGTAATAAATTAGGAAAAATATGGGATTTAACGTAAAAATTTGGGACGGTTTGAATCGGATAATAAAATGTTTCTTTTACACCTTAAGGCTACAAAACCCTACGTATAA
The DNA here is from genome assembly GCA_014611495.1 of Limonius californicus. Classification (NCBI taxonomy): domain Eukaryota; kingdom Metazoa; phylum Arthropoda; class Insecta; order Coleoptera; family Elateridae; genus Limonius; species Limonius californicus. The sequence continues at coordinate 10,094 of JABXWE010003934.1, forward strand.
CTTCCCTAGCTCCTTTGAAAAGGGGAAAACAACCCCTAAGCCACTGAGAAAACGAATTATACCTTTACTAATCTTTCCTGAGGTTTAAGTAAGCAATAAAAGTAGGGATATTACCCAAGCTTCTATTTCAAACCAAACTTTTCGACTGGTCCTATATATAGCGTAATGTCACAGGGAAAATAACCCAAGTGACTTACGCGTGCTATATTTCCACACTTCGCTGAACAACAGTTCGTAGCTCGAATTGAAAAAGGGCAATATGACCCCTAAGCAACTGAGCGAACGAATGTTACACGGGCGGGCTTGACTTTACAAACAAACTGAAGATTAAAAAAATCGTTACTTTAACTGGAACAGGTATTCTAACGGAATTGGATTTTTGGTAACAGGTAATTTAAACGGCGTCCTTGACTGGATCTCGGTTGAAGCTCTTCCTTGACTGGATCTCGGTTGTAGTTCTTCCTTGAAAGGCTTGGACTCAAGTTGTTGGTTTTGGGAGCTGGTGCTCGCCTTTATACCTTCCATTCCCAGTCTAAAAAGTTGTTAATAATTTTTATGTTGGCGGGGAGACCTACTGATAATAGAAACAAGGTGGGAGACGGGTACCAATCCTGAATGCAAGCGCCACCAGCGCCTTTATGTTACACTACGCGGCCACAAAATTTAATTTAAAATTTATTTACACCGCGCACTGGACACTTCGTTACAGTGTCCAAGGTTTTTCAAAAGCTATTAAACAAAGTTGAACACAGAACAAGTACCTATCCTCGAATACTGTTTTGGAGCCCCAAAACTTGCTTGAAGCTGGGCCACTTTGTAGAGAAGGCCGGCCCTGTCCTCATATTCTACGTCTACTCCACATAAAACATAAAAAGTAAGTTAATTATCATTCCTCTCAATTTTGGAACATGTTTGTGAATACCTTCCTTTTGAGCTGTGGACGTATAAGACATTATTTTTCTTACATATAAATTTAGACGATATAATAATTCCTAAAAATGATAATTAAATAATACTATAGCAAAGTTGGAATTATGAATATATGAAATAGAAAATTCATGCTTTGCATAATTATCATTTTAAACTAAAAATATTGTACAACTTTGTTCGTCGACGCTTCCATACAGAAAGCCCAAAATTTTGAAAATGGAATCCATATCCGAATTTCGTATTATTAGAAAATATAGCATTTTTCATTCCAGTTATGTAGCCATGGCATACCTATTTTAATTACGCTATAATGTCAGGCTCACACTAGATAAGCATAATTATTTATGGGCACCTGGCATAGTACATAAAACTACACTGTACATAGGTATGGCTATTTTCCAGAATGTTTAACCATTAAGGTTTCGCTGAAAAGAAAGTTACTTTTCTGTTTTCTTGAAAGCATGGTGTTGTGTCCCTTGCTGTATGATTTCTCCAACTACCCGTCGAATAATCACACAACGCAGATTCTTTCTACAGTATATTCAAAATGTTTCAAAAACACAGGACAATACAAAAGGGTGCACTATGACAGTTAAAAAAATACACACAACTCTAGTAAAAATAAACAACGTCAAAATTCCAACGGTAACGTCAGAAACAAAATCATTTTTCGTTAGTAGGCATCAAGCGTCTCCAACATTCTCCCACCTGGGAAACTTACTAAACGTTTTCCACAAACAAGAGGCTTGATACCTACCAATTTACATTCCTTATACATAAGCAAATCTCTGAGGCATTTTAATTTTCCGACCATATAGAGACACGCGATCGCTTTTCACCTTTTCGCACTTCACTTCACTCTCTTCTCGATCGGGGCCCCCAGATATATCGGCTATGGGAGTGGTCGTTTCGTCGACAAATGAGTCTTCTGCCAGACTCAACACCTCCTCCTTCTCCAACGTACCTGGCGCAGTCTTCTCGAGAGGATAGAGTCTCTGGATCGGCCGAACCAGTTGACCGGTTTTCGTCTCTACCCGCACTAACCGCGTTTTACCAACTCGCCGTGGTAAAAATATAATAAATAGATGGATAGCTCGGTACACAGCACATGTGAAAATACAAATCCTAGGCCATCTATCTTTCGGTTGATACAGCCAATCGGGTCCCTCCCACCATTGCGATTGGGCCAGACGTTTAGGGGAGCATCCTCGGGAGGGTAAATCTGCAGGATGCAAGGGGCCAGGCACATGTCGCCAGGTACTCTCAACGGTCAGCAGGCGGATTTCGTGTACCCTGTTCCAGACAAAGGTCGACCACTCATCTTCCCGCTTTATCCAAGACAACACCGTCGTTGAATCCGACCAAAAATAACTGTCAATCTCTTCGCCAAATGTTTCCCGAACTTGAGAATATAACCGCGCACCGATTGAAGCTGCTAACAGTTCCAACCTGGGTATTGACATTGCTTTAACTGGGGCAACTCGACTTTTGGCTTGGATTAGATGTACTTTCACTTCCCCTTGCAGTCGCTTGGTCATTTTCCCTTCAGATTCTACAACTTGATGAGCAAGGGTAAGTACATCTAGTTCCTTATTCCAGTTTAATCCTAATAATGGTACGGGATTTAAACTGCTGTTGCTATTTCCATTATACTCCCACCCTCTGAGGTCAAAGCTCGCCCCAGACATGATTTCCGCTGCCTCTGCTATAAATCTGTTCAACGCTTCCGTATTGGGTAAACTGGTTACGCAGTTGTCCACATAAAATCCGTTCAACAACTTTTGAACCGTCTCAGTAGAGTATGAAGTGTCTCCATTGTCGCATTTTTTCAAACATTGGTTTAAATGAAATTTTATGGTCGCTCCTAGCAAAAAAGGGCTCGCGTTCACGCCAAACACGACTCTTTGATGTCGGTAGACCTTTTCAACTCCATCTTCCGTTCTCCACAGAAACCGCAAGAAATCTCTATTATTCTTATTCAGACTTATTTGTAGGAACGCCTTTCTTATGTCGGACGTTACACCTATCTTATCCTTTCTAAATCGCAGAAGTATAGAAGGTATCAACTCTATCAGGTTCGGTCCCTTCTCTAGACAATCATTCAGCGAAGGTTTTCCCTTTTCTCTCGCGGATGCGTCAAATACTGGACGGATCTTTGTCGTCATGCTTTCCTCTTTAATAACAGGTCTATGAGGCAAATAGTGTGCTGGGTTCTTTAACTCTGCCTGTGGTACTTCCTCAATTATATTTTCATTTACCCATTCTGAGAAAACTTCTTGGTACCTATCGTAGTATCCGGTACGTCGCAGCTTACTCTCCGTCGAGTCTAAACGCCTTTTTGCCAAAACGTAGTTGGATGGCAATGGTGGATGTCCCTCTAGCCACGGTAAATTTACTTCGTAGCGCTTTTCGTCGTTGAAAACGATCGTTTCGTTGAACATTTCTCTTGTGGCAGCTTCTCTTTCAATTTTAGATCGTTTTTCACCAGGATCGGTGATCCCTAACACATCTAATTGCCATAAATCCGCAATCGCCATATCTTTGGTTACTAGTGATATCGTTGTCACCCTGCGAGTAGGTGAGGTGGTATTGGGCACTTTCCCCATCAATACCCACCCTAGCAAAGTATGAACAGCTACTAATCCGCACGAAAGAATACATTGCTTACCAGTAAGCAATTTACCTAGCACATCGGATCCTATTAGCAATTCGATGGGTGCACTTCCCTGGTCATCGGTCAACGTAATGTTCTCTCGCTGTAGCTCTGGCGTCCAAACTCCTGGACAAATTGGTGATATATTATTGCAGATGACCTTTTGATCCAAAACTTCAAATTTGCACAAATAGCTGTCGTCCATACTGGTCAATCTCACGTCATAACACTCGTGTATTTGTTCGGACGTTTGCACATCTCCAAATAAGGCGTGCACCATTTTCTCGGAACGTTTAACCGGATACCCTAATTCTCGCGCCGTGGATGTCAAAAGGTACGATCGTTGTGAACCGCTGTCCAGAATTACACGCACTTCACGTTCCCCGACGGCACTACGTGCTTTCACTCGAAGCGTTGGCAAAAAGACCGGCGTATTAGTGTGACTCGCTAAAGCACATTCTAACTTCACAACTTTCGAATCTTTGTTTGAATTACCGTGTTTCGCTTTCTCACCTTTTCCCCTTTCGACATTGTCTTTGTTCTCTGAATCCGGACAGAGCAACGTCAGATGTCGACCACCGCACGACACACACGATACTCGTTCTTGACATCTTCGCCTACGATGACCTAACTTTGCGCACCGAAAACAAGCTCTTTTCTCTATGAGCACCTTTCGTCTTTGTTCAAACTTCATGTTTTGGGCTTTATAACATTTTCCCGCATAATGAGTACCCTCACAAAACACGCATTTTTGGTTTTCGCAGTTCAAAAGCCCCGAAGCCGTTGGCAAACTAGTTTCTGTTGGCTTTGCTTTAATTTTCTTAAGTTTTCCACTAGATCCTAACCCAAAACCTTCAATAGCCAACGCGATACGCTCCTCGCTCTCCACTTCCGTTTTCATGAAGAGCATTAATTTACTCAAACGGTCTTTCGGTGAAACGTTCGGTTTGCTAGTAAAGTCTGTCGATCGTTGCCATACGCGCAATAACTCTTCCGGTAAACACGATTCAACGAGCGGATATAACATTGCCGCGCACGTATCCGTTGCTATACCCAGAGTTTCTAACGAACGCAATTGGGTCTCTATTTTGTCATACAAACTCGTTAGGTCACAGGTCGCATGATTTGTAAGAGCATTATGGACAACCAGCTTTAATAGCTCACGCACATACACCTCAACTAGCAGATCCTCTCTTCCAAATCGTGCTTTGAGAC
>JABXWE010003936.1:0-39691 GCA_014611495.1 Limonius californicus
CTTTATGCAAAAAATGCATAATTAATTGTTAGTATTTTATATGGATCGAATTATTTTATAATGCAAGTCTCTTATTTAGCTACAGATGTTAATTTTAAAAGAGACGCCCTTTTTAAAACACTGTAATAGCTATTATTATATTTTCTAATTGCAATACTTCAACTTTAAATCTGGATTTCAGCTACTGAAAATTAATTTAATTTCTAATTAAAGATTTTTTCAATAATAATTATGCTATCTGTTTTATTACCTTTTTAAAATCGATTTTTCCCAAATCACAATGTATTTTTTTCATTGTACCTACTACAAATACGTCAAAAGCATCCATTATGAACTATTATTTTATGAATAGATTTTAATTTTATGTTTTATTGTATTTTTCAGTTGCAAGAACCTTTTAGAAGTCTAAATGTTACCAATGAAAAGTTTAATAGGAACACAAGTGTCTTATGCAAATTGTTTATTAATTCTAGCTGACAGGAATGAGTAATTTAATTAAGTACTGCTATCAGCAAATCTGTAAAAGTAAGTCATCAAAATGCACATTCTATAGTATCGAGTCAATTGCCTCACAATATCGAAATTTTAACATAAACACTTCTGTCTGTTAATGTGATATCAGTCGTGTAATTAGTTTTTATCTAAGTATTGTGAGGACGGTTTAAGATCTGTGATATTGTTCCGCCTATAAATACTTTAAATGGGGAGCCAGTACAGCACAAATATCCTCATTCTGTTGCCGAAACTGTTCCCTTCTAAGTTTTTGTTATAAGGTAATATTCTAATTTTATAAATACTATTTAGAATTTTAAATGTTGGTTGTATATATATTATTAATATTAGTTTTATTATATACTGGACCTAGTTCTTAAGTGGTAATACTGGTTGAAACATTTTTTAATTTCTTTAAAGTAGAGATTTGAAATTGTACTGAAAATTTCAATGAACGCAAGATGAGCTAATCGATAATTAATAATGTCATAGAACCTAATAAGTTAAAGAGCAATCGAGACTTGAAAAATCAAATTATTGAGGGCGTACCTGCATCCCCTGGAAATAGAGGCATGCGCCCTCGAACAGAGATGATCCTAGGCGGAGCGTGCACCCCCATAGTGCCCTCCAATCACTGCAGATAACCACCCGCCACAAAACTGCCAGATAATAATGTTATATGACCGCATATGTGCTCATATTCTGCATTCCAGCTCGTTATTCCTTCAGGGTAGGGTTGGGAAATAGCATTCGATATTTAAAACAGATTTTCTTCTTTACTTTTTGGAGGCAGAGGCCACCGCTATTAACGATATTAATTAGCTTTATAAGTTATCATTAACTAGGTTTTGATATTTTGAAATAACAAACGAAAATTTCCTACATTGATATTGAAAATGGCGATCTCTATGTCCACGTTTCAAAGGCGGAGTAGATCATACATCTATCCCAAATTAAAAGGCAGTGTCTCCAATATGTTAAATTTGAAAAAATGAACGTATAAGCGTTACCGAGCCACCAATATCAATAACTATACGATTGTTGCAGATTTTGTAAATTCCCAATGTACTAAGCTAGCAGACATTTTCAAACAAAGTGCAGCAAATCTAAACCGGCAAAAATTGAAGATACCCCTGTCTTTAGCAAAGACGTCGCTATAGTGGAAATGCCATATTAAAATTTCTGAAGTTACATTCGCTAACTATTATAAAGTAGAATTAAATTTCATTTCCGTTTTATGAGAGTTTAATAACCGCGCATTACAATTTTCTATAACCTAATTTGACTCCCGCCAACGAAATTGCTCACCAACAATAATGACGTTGTATACAAAACTTTTGTATTAGTACTTAACAATTTAAAATGAAATAGTGATATCCAATAATATTTTATTTCACTGATATTCAAAAAAATGCTATATAACTTTCTACATTTTTTATTATGCGTGTAACCAATAATCTCACTAATTTTTAATTCTATTTTAATAAATTAATCAACTACTACATGCAAAAGTTAACAATAGCTCCTACATAATTCTGTACAAAATCTTAAACTCATTCATCTACCTTACATAGTTATATAAAATGATTTTCCATGCCATTTAACACTGTGTTTGCTATAGAGACTATAAAAATTATTTGCCTAGCGCAAATAATTGTAAATACTCAAAAAATATTTATTCTTTTTAGTGTTTTTATTTTCAATAGAAAGTTTTTTCTATGGAATTATTTCTATGGAATTAGTAAAAATACTATTTCTAATAAGTGCATATGTTTGTGCGTTGGTTCCTTTATGCTTCATCCGGCGTTAAAATAATTATAATATTATTGGCGGTGTATTAATAACCCTACCCAAATTTCTATTTGTCCGTTTAATAGAATTTTTGCCAAAATTCGCATCAATTTCTATTTGCAGATCAGTGATGATACTAATCAGCGCGTTCGTAGCTGCCTTCCTATCGGCTATTGCTGCCGAACATTGTGGTAATAGTTATAAAACATTTTTGATAAGGGCGATTATTTGAAAATTCATTTTTCAGAGGACATTGATGGCCTTAGACAATCTCCAATAAACATCGACACTAATACTGTTATACCAGGTTTTGCTGGTTCTTTAAAATGGTCTGAAGGTTACTTCGAGATTGTGGACGAAACCACTTTAACTAATGATGGACATTCATGTAAGTACAAAAAATATATGTTGTTAATATATACTGATATATAAACACTATTTGTTTTAAAAGATAATCAATAATTAATAACGAACACTAAATGTTTATACCTTTTTTAATATGCATATTTATTTCACGTTCATTAAATACTTTAAAGAAAAGGAAAATTTATTTTTAAATATAGGTAAGATTTAATATAATTTTTATTTCATTTTTCATTTAGTGCGTCTAAATGTGAACCATAGCACACCTATTCGGCTATCGGGAGGAGTTCTAGATGTTCCCTATGAATTTCAACAATTGCATTTTCACTGGGGCGATATAGATGAAAAGGGCAGTGAACACAAAATTAGAAATAACAGTTACCCTTTAGAAATGCACGCCGTACACTCTCAGTCATCAAGCAACGATAGCGACGAAATGGTAGTCGTTGGTTACTTTTTCAGGGTAATTACTATTTATTTCAATTACTTAAAGCAGTTAATCAGAAAATTTTCTTACTGTGATCATTCTAAAGTGCTTTAGTAGGTAATACATAAGCCTATATTTTTTCCGAATTAACAACATTTTTGTTGATTACCCTTATGACCAAAAAAGCTTAAGATATCCATCAGGCTGTAAACTGTACTGGATTTATCTGATTTTGTGTTACATCAACTACAAGACCGACCACGTACTCAATTATGAATATCTGCTAATATTATGATTATGTCTCTATCACAGTAACAATTATCCATACACCATGCAAATAATTTAACGAACTTTATTGTTTAAAATAGATATTTCGAATATAAAAAAAATATTTAATAATTTCTATCTTTACAGGAAGATATAATAAATAATAGTATTGAAATTGATATTTCTACAGCAATAACACAAAAAGCTATTTTCATAAATTATTTAATAACAGTTCGGTGGTTTGTTTTTACATACCCTCGCTTGTTAATCGACGAATGTACATTGGATTATTTATTGCATATTATTTATTTTGCATATCAATAATAATTTCTAACCCACCATCATATTTTCTGATTTGGTAAGTTTACCAATTAAAGAATTTAATCTTGGGCTGTGAATTCCTTTCAATAAATGATTTATAATGACAACTTTAGGGCAATATTTAGGTGATCGTGAGCTAGAGGTCAGCGCGTTAGACTTCTACGGTAAAGGTCTGAGGTTTAATTCCTAGTTCCCTCGCAAGGCAATGACAAACCAGCGAGTTATTCTGCTTAGTAAATCTTCTTTGGTGTAAAAGTTTTGACACTTCCCGTGGTTCGAAGCCCACGTAAAGCTGTAGGTCCTCTATGTCTGTGGCACTATAAACCGATCGCTACGCCTCGTAAGAGACAAAGTACTAAAGAACAAGGTAATATTTTGACATATAAACATCATTACCTACAACGATTACCACCCACCAATATTTGCAAGTCCCAGTTAGATTATCAATCTCATACTATACATATACTAAGGTATCTAATAAAATAAAGAACTGGTTTCTAAACAATGTTTTGGTAATCTACTCGAACAAATGCCTTCTCTCCAGCTTCTAACAGATATTATTGGTAAAAGTTTATGAATGGTGAATGGTTAATTACGTTGTACTAACAAACCTTATTTCTTGTTATAATGCCGATAATTATGGTATCCATATCTTGTTAACAATAATTTCTTCTTGTAACGTGGAACTATTTTCATTTCTAACTCTTCTTAAGCTAGGAATTTTATATTTTATAAAAATATAATTGCATGACATCTAAAATTATGCATATGTGAATCTATGCTATTGTGTCAACTGGAACATTTATTATTATTATTTATATTTATGCATATTTCATTTTCAGCTATCGCTACTACCTAACAGAGGTTTGCAGATGATACTAGATGCTGCAGTTGAAGCCGCAGAAAATCGAAACATCCCTATCACTGTCGATCCTTTTGCACTGTGGGAATTAATTTCCACTAACGCATTTTCATATTTTACATACAAAGGATCCCTTACTACTCCACCTTACAGTGAATCCGTCACATGGATTATCGCTTCTACCGCATTACCGATTTCTATAAATCAAATGGAAGTTCTCAGACGAGCAGCACAAGTAGATACAGGTCTCCTTAATAATATTAGATGCCTTCAGAATCTCAATGATCGGACAGTAGGATATGTTGTTCCTTTTAATTAATTATATTTAATGTTTAAAGTAAATGTTATTTTTTATAATAAAATATAAATACTATGTTAACTATTTATATTTTCTACTGTACGTGACCCACAAGTGATCCGCGAGATGTTATTGAGTGGCCCACCAATCATTTTAGTTGTGTGTACCTACTAAAATAGATCAACGTAATTGGTTTTCTTATTTTATGACCATAATTAATATGTAGTCTGAGTAGATACCTGTTTAGGTAATTTGCATGGGGGAGTTTAATAGACCACTCTATTATTAGGCAACCTAATATCACGTCACTGATTCTGTACTGCTATCTGTATTAGGTAGGGAATCCAAACCAGGATATCGATTACCCGAGTACCCGGAAGTTTGAGCCTTTTTTTAGTACTCGACTGCTCGGGATTTTTGAGCTAGCATCGGGTAATATTCCTAAAGCACAGAATTTAAACATATTTTTTCTAATCAATAATTCTAACTGTAGAGATGTAGAGTGCTTCTGTAGTGGTTGGGGTTGCATTGTGAATTATAACTTGAAGATGGGAGTTTTTTAAGAAGAGCATGTGAAGAAGAGTTTGATGAAATTGATTAATTCCAAGATGAGGCTGATAATTACGATGATTAGGATGAGTAAGCTAATGCTAATAGTAATACTATACTTGGCAAGAGCCATAAAATTTCATAAATTCGAAAAGATATTGTTGAAGTTCTAACAGAAATCGGAAAACCTGTTAAATTCCTTAAAACATCAGCTGTAAAAAACGTTATTGTCCAAAAGCATGTGATAAAACAAGAAGGTAAGAAGCTACGTTTATTACTTGATTGTAAATCTCTTTGAAATACCACCATTCCTTTGCTAGATCATTTCTTTAATTGCAAAACTCTAGAAATAAGTTTTGATTAACGCCCGCCAGCTGTCACTGAAAGACAAGAATATTACTATTTTAATTAAAAGACTTATTGAATGTTTTACAACCAGACGAACTTGGCGTTAAAGAATTGAGCAAAGTGTAATTTTCAAAAATCTGAAGGAATTTGCATATTTCTTTTAAATAAGTTACAACAAACAATATAATAGAATCGTTAAAAAAAATTTACCATTTTTGCAAAACCTACCACCAACACGAATTCGTATTATAAATACAATTCAAGTATAGTATTTGATGAAGATAAAAATGCTTCCTGTAGGATTTCCACTCTAATATCTAAATAGAGATGATAACTTCTGGAGTAGGGTTGTTTTTATGACAAGGTTTTCCAATCGTGCAGTAATGGGAGAATACGGGTATATAGACCCAGAAATCAACGGTTTGGGGAAAGGTCTGTTCATAGTTTAATTTAAATAATAGAGGTCGGGGCGGTTTTCGGTTAACGTAAGGGTTTGGATAAGCGCAGACGGTGGAGGCACTTGCTTTAATGTAGAGGACCGTCTATTTTGAGAATTTTATCGAACTATTTTTAATTCCATTATGTTACCAAGTGATATTCAAAGATTTTTAGAAAACAATTTTATTTTTCAACAGGATAATTGCCATGCTCACACATCCTAAATTGTTAATGACTGATGGATTCAAAAGAGCGGTTTACATTTATTAGAAGAGCTTTTAAAAGTCCCGATTTTAATCCAATTGAAAACATATGGGCCTTTCTTTTTAAAAGAATTCTCGGCAGATTAGACCTAGAAATAGAGGAGAATTATGGGAGGTGATACAGGAAGCGTGGCATCATGATGAAGATTTTGCTAGGCATTTGATTCTATCAGTGGACAAAAAATTACACATGGCGTTAGAACAAAATGGGGCTACTACAAAATATTAATGATTTGTTTAAATTTCTGTCTTATGTTGAATTTACCGTCCGTTATCGAAAAGAATTTGAAAATGTTGACCTTTTTAAGGAGACGCCTCTGACATGGTGACATCTTTCTAAGTCAGTATGTCAGAAAGACATAATTACAATGTTTAAAATCAATAAAAAACGAGCACTAGATTAATTTTGGTTTCCGTTTTTTTTTCGCAATGGTACCTTCATACATAAGAACGTTTAGACGCACTTTCTTTTAAACATAATGACGTTTGAATGCAAGGACTTTGGAATGTAGCTAATTTTGACGTAAGGACTTTTAAACGCAGCGACTACTGAACGCAGGGACTTTTGAAAGTAAGAAAATTTGAACGCAGGGACTTTTAAACGTATAAACATTTAGGCACAAGGACTTTTGAACTCAGCTGCTTTTAAAAGCAGACACTTTTAAACGCATGGGCGATTAAACGTAATGACTTTTGAACAGAGCGACTTTAAAAGGAAGGAACTTTCGTATTTCGTTTAGAGAATACGAAGAATACAGAAGAGCAAAATGATTATGGTTTATGAAAATATCAAGTAGTTTTGTAATAACTGCAAATATATTTATTATTAAGAAAATACTATTTTAATAACACTAGATAACTTAGGCTATGTGGCTTCAAGTTGCTTCTAATTTTTATGCTACACGTAGAGGAAACAGCCATGTAACGTAGTTGGTTGTGTGGTAGGTAAGTTTTTCTATAATCTGTCCTATTTTACCTTGATCCTTCAATAAATTTTAGCTTTTTGTCTAAAAAAGGTTTGGTTGAATTTTTTTTTTGTATAGCTACTATATGCTATTATGTTGGTTACTCTATCTAATCACACTAATTTCTTTATGTTCCTCAGTTAAAAATGGTTTCTTGCAGCTGCTCTCTGTTAATTAAACCAGCTTGTCCTACACGTCTACGTGCAGTTTTAACCTAACCTGGAAAATCTGTTTACTTTCGTGCTTCCACTGCTGTGGAAAAAGGTGCTTGGGTATATAATTTACCAACGCAGCATCTTTTTCTTCACTAGATACTTTTGAACGTCCCCATCAAAAACGACGTGCAACATCATTTTGTTGGCACCGTCTTTTGTATATTTTGGAGATGCAGCTATAACTAACATTTAAATCAGCAGCAACGCGTCTTAATGGCAAACCTTTTTCTATTTTTGATATTGCTCTTATTTTTTGGTATTACTAAAATTTTTGGGTATTTTCACACTCTTGAAATAAATTTATTATAACATTGACAACTAATTATTACAATAATAAAACGAAGTGCCAACTATGGTTCAATTACATGAATACGTATTAACAAGGGAAAAAAGTTTCCATTTTTTTGTCGGTTGTTGTACTAGAGTACCCCCTTAAATAATACATAAATAATAATAAAAGTCAACATAATCTCGATGTTTTCTTAAATTGGCGTCAAATTTTTTAAAAATTTAGTGAATTGATCAAAAACGGTATCCAAAAACACTGTATGTAAGAAAACTTAAGAGTTCTACTTTCCAACCTTGGAAGTTGATCAATTTAATTGGATAAGGAATCCATTTCCCTACTTTAAGCAAAAAGAATAGTTGATGTTTTTTTGAAGAAATATTACAGTTTAAACCTTCACGGTTTACCCTTAAATAATTTTGTATTACAATTTAAGGAGAGTATTCATGTTTGTAAAAAAATTCATTAACAGTGTACACTAACGCAATTTTCGTAAAATAAGGTTTTCAACTATGAAAAATATAAAGAATACAAAGCAATCAAAACTCAAGAGCTTGGAGGATGTTATGCGAGTAGCATTGTTGCATATCATCTACATCTTTTATATACTTTATATGTTCTGAAAATTGTTTTTTATATTTAGAATGTACATAGTAAATTTATAACATATATTGTGATTATTTAAATGAATGTTTGGAATATCAATATCATGGTGTGCCTCCATAAATTGAACTTTATACTGGCTGTTCAAAAACGGGTGTAAAAATAAATTATTTTTATTGATATGCACAATGCACAAAATATATCTCAGTGGATTATAGCAGAATTGGCTTGAGCAACTTACATATGTTAGCCCCTAAACTAAATCGGCAATTTTTCTAGGAAGTAAAGAAAACTTTTTAATTAAGCTATGTAGTTTATGGGATTCAAACGGTGGACGCTTGAATAATTCGTATTGTAAACCACTAACCTATGCAGGCTCAACTTGTGCAATATGTTCAAGAGGGGCCTTGAAGTTGAGGGAAACACAACTTCTTTATAAAATGCAATATCGGCTAATAGGGGAAATTTAGAGCATTTTAAGTTGTAGAAAATAGTTGTATTTTTATATATAGTTTGGCTTTTCCACTACTACTTTCGCTACGATACATATTGTTTTGAGTTGGATCTTTAAGCTGTTGCATTAGTTATGTGCCTCATAAAACTTTACTACCACACTTTCAATAATCCTTAAATTTCCGATCTTTTCTGAAACCGAAATTGTTAATGCAATCTTTTGAATTACATTCTTGTGTTGACGATGTATTTACTTTTATAAAATATCTTATAACTTACTAAACACTTTGTAACGCCTAGTTGGCAACAATAATACTACTGACTACTAAGTGCAATCAAAAAAACTACCGGTAAGTTCCAGGTGTCGAGAGTAAGGGTCGACCAGCTCAAGTCGAAGAAGGGGGGATTAAATAAAAAGCCTAGGCGCCACCTGTTTTGAAAATAAACCTTAGACCTCGACGATGTCACGATGGATAAAACAGGAACCTCCCTGGAATCTAACTTACCTTTAACGATTGCTAACTTAGAAAAACTATGGGGAAAGAAAGACACAATCAAACAAGAAAGTCCGGACAATTAAACATTTAATGCACAGCAAACGACAACAAGATCAACATACTGGAAGATTAACAACAGCGTAACACACAAAATTATTAACAGAGAACAGTATTTAAATAAATCGACAGATAATTTACGGGACGCAATAAAGCGAAAGAACAAATTCAAGATATACTAATAATCAAAGTACAAAACCTATACAACGCGACTAAATTATCAAGTATTCGAAGTCGACGAGATCTCGTTACTCAATACCTATATTCAAACATAATAGATCTAACAATGTAATACAATCAAATGTTTTACCTTTCGCAATATTGTCCAAAATTTAAATTATAACAAAAAAGGTTTGAATACAATTTCTAAATTGAAATATGAAAAGTACAGATTTAAATTACAACAACAGTCTGACAACAATTTCCAAATTAAACATGAGAAGTATGGATTTATTGAACGCACCTGGTATAAGTTCAAAAATTCAAATTGTTATTAGCACGGAACATTATCATCAAGCGCACATACCCGTGGAAACATATTGTTGATATCGATGCTTCGAACTTCGCTGCTCTCTGCGATAAACCAGTCCATTGAACGTTCGCCAGGTCTCATCTGCTTTATATTAAAGATGACCATGAATGCAAAATAAATCCAAATTCAATGTTCAAAACTCGAGCGGGAGCAACTTCCAAACGGTAGCAAGTCCATACGGGAAAAGACGCCTAAATACATTCAAGGAAAATTGCAATAACAAACAACCAAAAGCTTAAATTCCATTCTTACCGAACGATGACATTTTCGGCGATAAGGGAACCTCTAGGTCAATGGCACAATCAAATTGGGCAAAAACCCTAGGAAAATTAACTCTTATAACCGTCCTAGCGTTCCTCCAAAGAGGGCAAACAATCCCAAGGAACGACGGCATAAGGAACAATTCCTCTAACAACTACGGTCTTAAATTGGGAGAACCATCCCTAGCTTACAAAAGCTAACTATAGAACCGAAGCTACGTGCACTACCACGAGGATTTCTCAACTAACTTCCCCGATCCGCATAGCATACATCCAACAAGTAAAAGTTAAACGAATCCGAGTCGAAAAGTTACGAGTTCGAAATTCAAATAAGCCCAAAAATATTGAAAATTTATGCAACCCAAATTGCGAAAATGAAATCTAATGCAAAACAATGAGGCGTACAAAATCGGAACGTTACAAGGTGCATTACACCATAGTGCTACGTACACGAGTTAAATACTTCTAACCAAGGAAAATAATAAACAATTTAAAAGATTAATAAAATTATAATTGTTCTATTATTATGTTGATATTGAATTATAAACTTGAAGTGTATTTTGTGTTACAAAGGATAATTATTACAAGAAGCACCAGCAGAAAGTTATAGTATTAAGACCTCAAGATGGCAAATGTGACTTTGCTGAAACGTCGTCAAGACAACCACGCCGGTCCATCCCAGGACCAAGAAGTTGCTACCCGGAAGAATTCCTGGAAGCCAATCACAGCATACAACACTCGCGGAAATCTCAAAACCAACATATATTATGTATATACATATATATATATATATATATATATAGAGAGAGAGAGAGAGAGAGAAAGAGAGAGAATTTTTCTTTTTAGTATACATTGCCTATGTATACTTTAAAAAAACGCATCAATTACGCCTATTATGTAGGCAACCAACTATACTGACAACTAAAACGTGCTGTGGCCAAAAAATCAAATTAATGCAAGGTTAAAAATAAAATTAGTCTATATTCAGTGTCTTGCGTTTTTGTATACAATCATGTACAGTAAAGACGAAAAAGTGGAAATTCTAATGTTGTATCAGAATGGTAACAGCTTAAGGACTGAGACAGACTTATTGTCACTAAAATATCCAGAAAAACGTTGTATTCGAACCATATAAACAATTGTTAGAAAATGTAAATCAGAGGGATGTGTAATAAATTCCCATAAAATAAGAACTAAAAGTAATCACGTTTTAACCGAAGAAATTAAATTAAATATTTTATGCTACGTTGAAGAAAACCCCATAGTATCACTGCGAGAAATAGGTTCACATTTTAATGTTTCTAAAACCTCGGTATTTATAACACTAAAAGAATTTAAATATAAATCGTACAAATTTTCTAATCACCAACAACCATTCGATGAACACAAAGAAAAAAGAACAGTCTTTTGTGAAACATTCTTAATTTGCTGAATGAACATGAATACATTTTAAATAAGATAGTTTTTAGTGATGAAACACCTTTCACAATAAATGGAGAAGTCAATTCACAAAATTTTCGGTATGTGTTGTAATTCCTCATCTATCCACTATCCATTATCCTGATAATCTTATTTCTTAGATAATGGTCCCGCACTAACCGCCATTTACAGAACTTAACTCACAGTCAATACACTGGGAAGGTTAACGTATGGCTAGGAATAGTTGAAAATAAGCTTATCGGTCCATATTTTATAGATGGTAATCTCAGTACAGCCAAATATTTAGAGCTATTAGGGAAGACGTCATTCTGGCAATTGAAAACTTAAACATCGATGACCCGTGGTTTCAGGCGGATGGCGCCCCTCCGCATTCCACAAATGTCATAAGAAACTTTCTATGCGACTAGTTTCCAGGACGTTGGGTCGGAAGATTCGTTCTCGTAGTGGTCCCCTTGCGTTCTGCGTTTTGTCGCCCAATGACTTCTTTGCTTGGGGATATCTGAAATCAAAAATGTTTACAAATATTCCAATACAAAGTATTGATGAATTAAAAAATCGCATACGTACCGAATGCAATAGCTTGAATCCTGACTTTTTTGCGAGTGCTGTGGGTACTTTTCAACACCGTTTACGTAATTGTTTAAAAGTACAAGGTGGCCATTTCGAATACTTGTTGTAACTGTTGTTTTTATTTTTGTTTCCGTTTTCTGTTATTGATATTTAGTGTTTTACAATAATAATCGTCGTTGTTGTTCCACTCATTTTGATTTACTTATTTAATATAAACACTGCATCAAACATAACCTTCATACTAAAATAATTCACAACTGCTTCTGTTTTTTAGTTGTATGTATAGTTGGCTGCCTACACAATAGGCGTAATTGATGCGTTTCTTCTAAAGTATACATGGGCAATGTATACTAAAAAGAAAAGTTTCCTGTATATTTTTATAGTGGTGTCGACCACGAGATACAAGCCAAATGCGGAGTTTCAATAGTAATACTAAATAGGATAAAAATGTTCATCAAAAATTGGGAAGAAACCAATGAAAGAGCCATATAAGAAGAAATCAATATACTTCGCCATCAAATGGTAATCGTAGAAGCACACACCCAGACAGCTAATGCAGTAGGGACATTAAAAGGTTAATTTAAGGAGGAATTGACGACGATACTAGAAAAAATACGGAATAGAAAGGAGACGATTCTGAAAGACGAATACAGCAAATGGATACTCGAAATGAACATGGGCCAAACGAAATACCTGGTAGCCGAAGGAAATGGTCGAAATCCGGATATGGATAATGAAAATATACAGATATATGAAGAATTCAAATACCTTGCGGTAACAATAACAAAAGATGGGACGAGCAATAGAGATATTCTAAAACAATTAACCTAAGGAAGAAGGCGATAGGGATGTTGAAATCAATTTTATGGAGTGACCAAATAACAAAAAATACAAATAAAAACTATATACATCATCATAATCGAATGAATCAGCTATGTATGGTTTAGACACATGGGAGATGACACAAAATAGCAAAAAAAATTATGACGCTACAAATACATTTCTTGCGAAGAAGCTGCGGAGTCTTGATAATAGAACATGTAACAAACGAAGAAATAAAAAACAGAAGGAATGTGGAGAGGATGATTGTCAACATAGAGCAGAAACGACTTATAGGTTATGTGCACATAAAACGAATGTTGGAAGAAAGATGGCCAAGGAAGATGTATAAAGAAGATACAGAAAATAGAAAACGTCGGCGTAAAGGAACCGAGAGACATCAACAGATGTGGGAAACTCAAATAGATTTGCCACTTTCCCGATTTCTTCCTTGCAGATACAGTAAACCCGCGCATTGATAAGGGGTTCGATTAAATTAATTTCTTTGTCGATTTTTCTTCTTCTATTCTTTTCAATGGGACTACGATCTTATGATTCTGTTGGTTAATTCATTTTATGGATTGTATTGGTTGACATTTCAAATTAAACCACAATGGTTCTGCGGCGAGGTGCATTGCTATACAGAAAAATAAACTTTCTTTTTCGAAATAAAACTTTCCTACGAGGCAACATCTTCTTCTACAGCCCTTCAATGTATTTTGTGGCATTCATCAACCCAAAGACAACAACCAACTCTTTAGGCAAATATGCACTTTCATGCCATAACGGAGGTTGGGCGTTTCATTGTTGAAAGTACGCGATATGGTGCAAATTCTGCCCCAGGAAACATTCTGACATCGATGTTACTAGCATAATTATTGATATTAAAGGTGGACTAAATACTACATAGCACCTGTCACCACTATACTAAGTAGGTATGTTCCTTTATCTATCGCGGATTAGTTTTAGTATATTGAAAATTTATAATTTGTTCACTTATTTACTGTTGCGAATTATTGCTTCAAAATGTATTTTATGCTGTAGATTGGGTTAAGTTGGGTTGAGTCTGTTTCTCGAAAAGCCTCAGTTTCTTGAATGCGGATTACTTTCAATACATGCCATATTTCCTAGATCTTGTTAACACAGTCGCTGTAAGAGAACTATAGCCCTTCAAAAAGTAAATAAAAAATGCGGTTTACTACTGACTAATTAAAGTACATGATCATTATTTATGGTTTCTAATCAAATACAACACTAAATAAAATTGGTGTGTCTATGTAAGTTGTTGTTGGAAACAATAGCGTAGTGAATATAAGTAGATAATGTGTGTGGCTAATAATTATTTACCTGGCAATCTTTCGGAGGTAGTCAGTTGGCAGAGGTGGCATCGAAAATGCACCCACCTCTATTTATTATTATTATGAATATAACATCAATGTCAGGATGGCATCGACTGACAGTAAGTTCCAATCGCATCTGCTGTTTGTTTATCCAGGAACTGCGCAACTGAAATGCAAAAGCGCTGCAACCATATTTACATGACAAATTCAGTAGTTTTTTTCGCCCCCCCCCCCCCCGTAAGGTCGGCCCCAAAGTTTGTAATCAATGAACTTGCAATCTCCAATAATGCACTTCTAAGTGTATAGTTAAATTATCAGAGATTTGAAATACGTTTTAACCGCATCAGAATCTGTAACAAAGTTAAATAAAATGTCGAGAGGCTTACAACAGCTCATGTAGTTGTGGGAGAGTATACGTCCGTCAAACAGGATGAAACGCAAGAAAAACGAACAATTACTCTACAATAACGCATTTTTGGTTATCTACAAAATCCACTTGCTAGAAATAATAGTTTCCCTTTCTAGCATTATATTGCCTTAGGATCATAACTGGCTGGCTCCTAAACATTACATTAAATATTCTAAAATAAAACAGCATCATTAAAAAAATTAAACTATACAGAAATCCATTTATTTCCAGTACAATACTAAAACTAGGTACGAGAATTTTACAGAAACGTTAACATCTTCGTATAAGTGGGACCGCCCATTATTTCTTGCCATATATTTACGAATAAAACGTTTATATTTATCAACTCGCGTGTATAATCCAGGACATTGCCCATTAGCACATCCACAACCAGCAGATACTATACCATACTGAATACCATTGCACATCAGAGGACCTCCAGAATCTCCCTGGAAACAATACTTTTATACTAATTATAATAATTTTATTTTTAAAATCCACACCCAGAAGTAAGTGTAAACTAGCGTCTGGATATAGTGTATAAGATTTTCGAATAGATTTAAAAATCTTTGACAGAGTAGAAGGAATGTTTAGCTGTTGGAAAGTATCTATAAAGCTTTGGATTAACGTCATAAATTGGCCAAACTAGAAATTAGTTAGGCTAAAGTTTTAAAGAATTTTCTAAGAACGAAAAGAATTCAGAAACTTGACGAGAAAATCCTGGGAATTTTGGGGATGTTAAAACTTGTGAGTTATTATTTTAAGATAATCTAACTAATGTTATAAATTATAATGGATCTTATGGAAGCTGCATAAAAACTATTTAACGATTAAGGATCTTTCAGAACCTGTGGTGGTAGCTCAGTTGCTAGAGCGCTCGCTTTCTGAATAAAACGTCGATTCTGGCTTGGTTTCGAAACCTAAGCAGAACTATGCAGATTTATAACAATCTTGTCTGCAACCCACCATACACAATTTCCCAATCCGGCTTGCAACCGTGGGATCTTGCTAAAAACCTTCTCTGAAATTTCTGTCGTTCGGATTCGACGTTAAACTGTAGGTCCCCCGAGTTTCGACCTTAGCGCTGAGGAGAAACACGTGGCAGCGAAGAGGTCGATGCGCTGCAGTGGGACGGAAAGGCTGTTGATTGATTGTGGCAGATTTTAAGGAATTGTATGGATGTGCAACCAGATATAAATGTTATTAAGAAATGCTTAATATACAATGTGCCAATTTAAAAACGTACAATGTGTTATATCTCTGGAGGTAAAATAGGTAGCGAGCATTTCTAGAAAACTTTCCTACAAAACCCGAGGGGGAATCATAATGACTCATAAAGTAACTCCCCCTCTGGCTGTATGTACCCAAAAAAGAAAAACATCGAATGGTAACACCCACTTTGTAACGCCTCATTGAAAAGCTCTTAGAAAATGCTATTCAGTAGTAGCAGCCTTTTTTTTCCCCCGACTCGATCGGAAAAATATAAAAAACCTAAAGGTTCTGAACCAATTATTGTAATTAAAATAGAGGATAGTGGATTGGTAGAAGAAGACTATTAGAATGTCCCCCATGGTATCCAGATTTGACCCAATTAAACTTCCTTTTATGGGGTCACTCGGTTGTCTACCAAACTCAGCATCAGTCCATCGCACAACTGCGGCAAGGAATAATTCAGGAGTGCTTAGCTATTCCGCGACAAACCATCCAAAATGTTCGAAGAGAATCTACGACTAGACTTCACCATTGCCTAGAGAATAATGGAACTTATTTTGAACATTTATTCCAATATTTGCAAACTTTTTGAGGTTCTTGATAACTTTTTCTGAACGCTGTTAGGGGAAAAACAGATATCACAAAGTAGATGCCACCATTGAAATTTTTCGATGGGGTACCTAGAGCCTAATTGGGAAGGATACCTAATGAGTCATTATGATTCCTCCTCCATGTTGTAGAAACTTTTTCTACAAAAGTTTAATAGATCTTTTACTACCAGGGATGTAACACATTATACGTTGTTAAGTTAACACCCTGTATGTATCATATTAGGAAACCTTCAATATATGTGGATAAATGTCACAAGCTAGCCCTAAATGGTTTTAAAGAATTGCATAAGAAATCGAATAAATATCAAATATTATCAAGAAAAAGATACGGATGTACGGAAATCGTAGAAGTTATTTTCTCTTATTCAATAAATTGTACAACTCTTATGAGTTACAGAAAAGTATGAATATTACTCTTACAACTACCACTGCCTCCCTTTTTCGAACACTTCTCAGAAGTTTGCAATATTTTGTTCTATTTCTATAACGTTTTCAGCAATATTATTATATTTACATTAGTCAATTACTTCAAAATATAAAACAAAACTTAATTTATGTTACCAATTATAGCAGGCTGAAACAATAATTTAATTGAAAAAACCATACCACACACGAATCTTTGTCTTCTGCGTAAGCACACACAATACTATTTGGAAGTGAAAGTCCCCCCCAACAGTATTCGCACTCGTTCTTCGGAACTACAGAAAGATCAACGCACTGAAGATGGTTATCAAATGGCGGTATAGGTAACGAAACGGGATGACCTTGAAAATCTATTTCATATTGAATTCCCCAACCCATAACAACACTGACTTTGCAGTCATCTTCTATGGCCTTGCTCGTGGGATAATCAATTGATAGACGTACGAACTGTACGTGTTCAGCTTCTAACATCGGGTAATCTAACTAAAAATATTGTCACATCAGTAAATAAACAAAACCATCAATACTATATTTATATATTTAAACAAGATTACCAATTTTGTAAAGGAAATTTTTCTAAGCATATTATCATACAACCCTTACTTCCATAAGACCTATGTCATTTATAGGTAGAGGAGCATCCCGGTCATACATATGGTGCTGGTAGGTTCTGGTAATCAAATTTCTCTGTACAGCTCTAGTATGACAATAAGATATCCCGGCAATTGCAGTAAAACTCCCAGTCTCATATTTGGCAGGCAAACAGTGGGCCGCCGTCAAAATCCAGAATTTAGAAAGTAAAGTCCCTCCACACAGATGTTTGGAGTTATACGTACTTCGTATCTCTACCTTCGATGTTAAAATAATATGCACACCTTAAATATGGATACCATATTGTACAAAAAGAAGTTATACCACAGATGGAGAATCTTCTATTGGGCATCGATAACCATTTATAATTCTTTGTGGTATGGAAGTAGACGAAGTATTGTTTGAAATATCCGAAATTTTAGAAGGACTTGAAATATTTGTTTCTGTTGTTGTTATCAAACATAGTCCAAGAAAATAACGTAACCACATAAATGGGCACTGTGTGTTAGCTGTCTACATATTTCTGCATATATTTTGATTATATACGTAATTCAAATGTCAAACTAACTAACTAGGTGACTTGGCAATTTGATAATATTTTGTATAAAACTCTCCAAACTGAAAATCGTTGGCCACCTTGACTGTTTCTGAAAATCGCAGGCATATACAGTGGGGTATCACATGATCATATTGCAGAAACTGCGGACATTTGAATTAATATGATGACCACTCTCCAATACTTCTAACATTGAGCAAAAACATAATCAAGGTGCAATGTAACCCAACACTGACTAACTAACACACAGATTGGGAAGCGTTTCAGGATGAACTAAACAACAGAGTTCATCTGAATGTGCCGCAGAGAAATAAGGAACAATCAGACCACGAAACTGTAAATCCTGTAGTGGACATTCAATAAGCTGCTTGGGGCAGCACTCCAGAAATCAAAACAAAAACAATAGGCAACAATTACCCCAAGAAAATCAAGGAACTAATTCCTGAAAAAAAGAAGAGTCAGGAGAAAATGGCCACAAACCAAAGCCCCAATAGACA
The DNA here is from genome assembly GCA_014611495.1 of Limonius californicus. Lineage (NCBI taxonomy): Eukaryota > Metazoa > Arthropoda > Insecta > Coleoptera > Elateridae > Limonius > Limonius californicus. The sequence goes on from JABXWE010003936.1 coordinate 18,756, forward strand.
AAATCAAACTAAACCGCCTCACATAACAGCTGATGAGAGAAATACAAAATAAAACCAACGAATCGGTGAACAACTACTTTAAAAATCTGACAAACGACAAATATCTTGACTGTTTCTTATGGAAAGCAACAAACTAACTCAAAAGACCGATAAGTCAGGTGCCACCACTAAGAACTGAAAACGGATGAGCAACAGACAACAAACAGAAGGCAGATGCCTTCGCAAACCACCTCGAAAAGATATTTCAATCCAATGAACAACAAGTACAAAATGAAGCATTGGATGCAGAAGCTAGAAGAGAGGAGGAACAAATAAAATTGGCCACTCCACGAGAAATGGCAAAAAAATTAAAGAAAACATAAATCCAAAAAAGCCTACCTACCTACAGAAGAAATCATAAAAGTAACATGATAAATGCAACATTTCAACTAAAATATGTATTGAACGTATGGAAGGTAGCCCAAGTAATAATGATAGCCAAGAAAACCACCTAATGAAACATCATCATACCGACCCATTACCGATAATTCCAAAGCTATTTAAAAAACTATTACTCAACAGGTTCAAACAAATAATATAAAGAAAAGAACTGATACCAACACATCAATTTGTATTCCGAAACCAACATTCAACTGCAGAGCAAGTTCACAGGGTAATAAACAGCATAGAGAAAAGTATTGAAAACAAATCTGCTCAATCTTCGTAGATGTTGCCCAGGCTTTTGATAAGGTACGGCATCAAGGACTAAATAATAAAGTAGAAAAAATCTGTCTAAACAATTTGCTGAAGGTCTGAAGTCTTACATAGTAAATAAACCATTAAGGATCAAGCAAGAAGAGGAATACTCCGACTTATACGAAATTAAAGGAGGGGTACCACAGGGCAGTGTACTGGGGCCAATACTGTACCTATTGTACATCAACGATATCCCATCAACCAATGAGATAGCAACAGCCGCGTTTGCAGACGACACTGCACTACTGGCGGTAGGCGAAGGAACTGAAGACATTTCAAAAACACTACAGCAAGCCACAAACCAGGTGAATAAATGGACAGAATGACGGAAAATAAAACTAAACTAAATCAAGTCAGTGCATATCAACTTCATGAACAGAAAGGATGATTACGTGCCAGTAAAACACAACATCGTACCGCATGCTGATACAGCTAAGTATCTTGGAATGAACTTGAACTACGCTGTAAAGAGCATATAAAAAAGAGAAGCAATAAATATGTAATGTAGGAAAATGTATTGGCTGCTGGGCGGAATCTCACAACTTTCGATACATAACAAGTTACTTCTGTACAATTAAGCTTTAAAACTAGTATGGAAATACGGTTGTCAATTTTGAAGCTGCGCCAACAAATCTAACATCAAACAAACTCAAAACTTCCAGAACAACGTGCTGAGGAATATCGTAGATGCACTCTGGTACGCTGGAAATAATGATATCTACAGGGATCTCGGGATAAAAACCTTGCCCAGAAACATGAGACCAGGCTTCATCACTACGTAAACGTCGACGTAATCCAACTCCTGGACAATACAGATCTAGTGAGAAGACCAAACCATTTGAGGTAGTGTAAGGAGACGTGAAAGTGTCAGTGAAAAGGGCACAGCATACATGAAGTGGTAACACACGAAAAAAGTGTTGCAAGACTATCCTGAGAGGACACCACTGGGTGATTTCTTAACGTAACCATTAGTTAATTTAAGTTAGATAAAATTTGCTGGTTAGCCTCTTCGGCTATTTACGATGTATTATAATTTTTTTGTCCATATGGACATACCCACACCGATACTTAAATATAGTAGTATAATAAAGCAAACTGATATAAATTTTGATTGTTATGGAAAAACAACTGAAATAACACATTTATTATAAATTATGTTCGTTTTATTATTGTAATTCAAGTTAGAACCTTCGATATTACAAAGCATACTTATTAATATTAGAATGATTTACTACTTTACCGGTCAGCTCTTGTTTTTGATGATTAATTTGCATCTATTTGGCATGGAATTCGTCAATTTTCCAATTTCTCCTCGGAATAGCAGTGAAAGTGGACATAAGCGCTGCGATTTCATTCATTTTTTGTCTATTTTTGTTCTTCTTCTATCCTTAAATGGGCTATAAACTCATTTAAACCATACAACTCACCGGAAACGGATGAGATTGCTCCAGCCATGGTGCAGAGGGGTTCAGATCTCCTGCTTACAAGAATCAGCTTGATTCTGAGAGCGAATATGGCTCTAAAATACCTCTCGAGAATATGAAGTCTAACCAGGATAGTTTTCATACCAAATACTGGTCTGGCGACTATTCTCAGGCAAAGGCCTACAGGTCCATTAGTTTTATGTCATTTCTACTTAAGATAATAAAAAAATTGCTTTACAGGCATATCAAGACCGGGTGCTGATAACCAGTTTACTACACCGCGACCAGTTTGCATACAGGACCGGACTATCAACAGAAACAGCACTCCTTCAACTCGTTAGAGAGACAGAAAAAGCGCTAGAAAATAAGGTGATTTTTCTAGGGGCGTTTCTGGACATAGGATGAGCCTTTGATAATACATGATTTAACTTCATCACAATAGCCATTACAACTGCATGCTCAGAGGTAGGGTTTTCTACACGTCGCTGCTGGACGAGATGCTGGCAGTTCGGATGCCTGAAAGTCCTGTCCCCTCTTCTGTGGAACCTTGTTATGGACGGATTGCTATTGAAGCTCAGCAACGAAGACTTTTTAACCCTAGGATACGCGGACGACCTGGTCATTCTAGTAGAAGGGTGATTCACTAATACCGTCAGGGAAGGTATGCGAAGGGCCTTGAACGTAGTAACCAGGTGAAAAGAAGGGGAAGGCTTAAAGAGTGCTCCCCCAAAAACCACCATGGTACAATTTATGAGGGTCTGGGTCTTTCCACCTAGAGGGTCAGCTAATCAATTTGTCGGGAGAGATAAAGTACTTGGGGGTAATCCTAGACTCCAAGACTACCTAGAACCTGGAACTTTACATAAACTAAGTAATTAGAAAAATGGAAATTATTCTCCCGCTAGTTAGAGGAACTTATAACAAATCGTGGGAACTAAGACCAAGGATTGTGTACTGGCTATACTCCAAAGTAGTCAGACCAGTAACAATATACGCCTTGGTATGGTGGCCCAATTTCAAGGAAGAATCATCCAAACGTAGACTAAGATTTAAAGACTTGGCTGTCGAGGCATCACGGGAGCAATGAGAACAACGCCCACCGCAGCAGTGGAATTCCTCTTCGGCCTTCCCTCCTGGACCTGGTGATCAGGGAGGAAGCTAGATTGGAACTATATCGATTACAACGCTCACAGTACATTCTATGCGCAGAGACAGAACACACGAAGTTAATAGACAGCATTAGAGGTCCCATGTTTAACATGAGAACTGACCATATGACGTCTAACACCTAATAGCTACTCTCTTCGAGGTAATAATTCAAGATCCAATAGAGTGGGGTGCGTCTGGACAGGACTTTCCTCCTGGAAGCCTAATCTGGTATACGGACGGGTCAAAAACCGAGATAGGTACCGGAGCAAGAGTATATGGTGTAAAGCTAAGGAAAGGCTTAGCTTCTCCCTGGACAGGTACGCCTCCGTTTCCTAAACGGAAATATAGGCCATACTATAATGTGCGCGACAGAACGATAGAAGTGCCACGTAGATAGGCGTATCTATATCCTATCAGACAGCTAGGCCACCCTAGAATGCTACAAATAATTCAATTACCTGCGTAGCAGAACATTGTAAGACTGCTCTGGGTTCCGGGCCACTGCGGGATCGAAGGTAACAAAAAAGCGGATGAACTCGGAAGGCAGGAATCAACAGGGCCCTACTGCGGTCCTGAAACTGCATTGAGATTACCAAGAAATGCTACCAGTAGCTTTATCAGCGAATGGATTTTTAACCAAACAAAATTTACTGGGCCAGCAGACTAGAATTAATCCATAGCAAGGCATTTATTAACCTTCCTCCTACCGCGTCAATTCACAACTTCAAACTACCGCGTGGGGTACGAACGTACCCCTTTATTGAATGTAGAGACTTTATTAGTGATAACAATACAGTTAAATTACAGAATATTCTGAAAAAGGAACTTAAACACAATGTATGTGATGTAAATTTTATTTGCAACTTTTACAAGTGATTTGCTTTTCGGAATGTTCGCCACATACGAATTTATTGCATTTTACACAAAATTGTCGCGATTTCCGGTCCCTGTTTCTACAGCACAGGTAGCACCTACCACTAGATGATACTGTAGGCGTTTCGGCTTCAGTGATCTGTTGGGCTTCTGGAACAACATGTACTATGCATTGTTTGATGAATGTAGATAATCTTGTTCCGGTTACATATCTTTCAATTACATGTTCCTTTACTAAGCCTTTGCCAAGGGAAAGAAGAAATTTTCTACGAGAATCAGCCTCTTCCATTTTTGATGGGTACTTTATTTGCCACAGTCTAAATGCGTTGATGGCACCAATGTCTAAAAGATGGCCAAATATAACCATGGGCCATCTATTAGTAATTCGTATGGCAGTATATTGTTTCGCCATTTTGTCGGTGGTGTCCACTGCACCTTTTGTTTTATTGTAGTGCAAAATTATGTCAGGTTTGTTCTTTGTTTCTAATCTAGATACAGCGTCATCATAATGTTCACTTTACATAAGGATCACTGCTTTATTTTTATCTCTGACATATGACACCAATGTATGACTCTCGGAAAATCCAAACATACTTGAATGTATTGGTTTATATGGTTTTGGTAGGAATTCATTGGGAATATAAGCCTTATTTGGCCTGAGAGTGCCGGTAAGGGTTAAATTTTTTTGCAGAAGTTTATCGGCAAGTGATAAACTGGTAAAAAAATTATCTGTCGTTATGCCATGACCAGGCTTCAAGGATTCAACCATGTCGAGTACAACTCTTTCACCTTGATTTTTTTCTGGTTTGTTTCCAATTTTGCCTAAATACACCTGCATGTTGACGGTGTAAGCGTTTGCAGCATCAGCTAGGGCCCAAATTTTAATTCCATATTTATCGGGTTTACTTTTCATGTAAACCCGAAAGGAACAGCGGCCTCTGAACCCAACTAGCTGTTCATCGACGGTTAGGTGAGCTCCGGGATTGTAGGCTCTCTTACAGCTGTTTACAAACATATCAAATATAGTTCTGATTGGAGCGAGTTTATCATTTTTCTTTCTTTCGTTCCTTGTTGTGTAGTCATCAAACCTAATGAGAGACGATAAGTCTTGAAATCGCGTCCGAGACATTACTCCAGGTGCAATTGCCCGAACATATGCTGTATCTGTGCCCCAGAGCATTTCTACAGGTTCGCTGGAAGCCTTTAGAGCACCTAAAATGAATATAAGCCTGAAATATGAAGCTAAATATGTTATCCTATAATTTATTAGCTTACCTAAAGAAATGAGTAATCCCATATACGCTTTGATTTCCACCGAATTAGTAGCCTTCCAAACGCGGATCCTAGTAGGATGTTCATCGTTCCAAATATTTGTAACCTGTCCAGCTTTTCTATTTGTCTCGGTAACTATAATGTCGATCATTTCATCAGAAAAAAATAATCTAAATACTTGTTCTTCGGTTGTAAATTGTGAGCTATACTGAGTTGAACCAGGCTTTGTCTTTATCACATTTGCAGCACTCCTACGAGATTGTCTTTTGTTAGGAAGCTTATTCCATATTGTACCGTCTTTAGTGTGATAAGCTAAGCTGTTTTGAACCGAACTTCCGCATCTGACATTATCGGGTTCGGCATTACAGTCCAGAAAGTCCACAACGTTGTCAACTTCATCGGTAATTTCAGGTTCATTATCACTTAATTCTTCATCAGGATCCTCTACTATACCGAAATCTTCATCTTCGTCGTTATATAAATACGCCCGCATTTCATCTTCGGTGAGATTATTAGGATCACGCACATTTATCGACATTTTTCGAACATAAACGCTGCACTTTACAATAATGCAAGTGAACTGAAATTAGTCTTTACAAACGAGAGGCAGGTTCGCACATGTGCAATTCATACCACGTGACAACAGACAATACCACTGCGAGTCTTTTGGAAGATCACGTGATGCACAACGACACTGCACTTACCCAAAGATGCTAAAAATAACGACAGCTTCCGACCACCGCCTGGGGTACAAATGCACCCCACTCCACTTTCTAAACTATACAACCTACCAAAAATAAATAAACTTGAAAACCGTCAAAGAATCATGTTAAGAAAGGTCAACTTAACAATGTCTTAAAGCAGCACCCGTCAAAAAAATTTAATAAAGCAATACATGAGAAAATACTGGGCGTGGGGTACATTTGTACCCCACGCGGTAGGAGGAAGGATATTATCGAGAGCGTCTAATTAAAGAAGTAAGACCGCGTGTTACCAAATTAGTATGAAAGTTGGCAGATACTATTATACTACTACAGCTGTGTGCTCAGTAATAGGTATACCTAACTAAATACTGAGTTGTGTTCATAACGTGTGGTGAAAGTTGCCGATTGCTACTGCAATATTAGTTGTATGCTCAGTAACGGAACAGCGTGTATCTAATTAAAGCGGTGGTTCAGTGTGACCCTAACTTATTATAAAAGTTGGTACATGATGTGGAATAGTAATGTGCCTAATTAAATAATGGGTTTTGTGGCAATAATATATTGTGGGAGGTATCGGTTCCTATTTCAATTTTAGAACACTGTGCTCTGCATAGCATAGCATAGCTACTGCGCTTATTTAATTAATGTATGTAGTGGTACTGTATGCTCCTATACTATAATGAAAGTTATAAGACCCAATTATATTACTTTGACTGTGTGCTCAGTAATGGTAATAATCCTAATTAAATAATGGGTTGTGTGTTGATAACGTGTTATGAAAGTTATTGACTTCTGTTGAAATAATAGACTTATGTGTTCAGTAACGGAACTGCGTGTATCTAATAAACGCGGTGGCTCAGTGTGCCCGTAAATTATTACAAAACCTGCAAATCTCTATAATATTCCTGCAGATGCGTGCTGTGTAATGGTAGTGCGTAATTGAATAATGGATTGTGTGACCATAACATATTGTGGAAGTTATCGGTTCCTATTGCGTTATTGGAACTGTGTGCAATGTTACTGCGCGTATCTAATTAATGTAGTGTTGAGGTGTGCCTTATATTATTATGGAAGTTGAATTATCCTATTGTATTACTATCGCTGTGTGACCAGTAATAGTAGGATGCCTAGTTGGATAATGTGTTGTGTGTTCAAAATGTTTTCTGGCAGTTATCGCTTCTTATTACAACAGTTTTCTTTTCACACATTCATGCTACCGTTCCCCCCCCGGAACCGCTTTCGCATTACTTCAGGGGGACTACAACAGTTATCGCTTCTTATTACAATATTAGAATTGTGTGCTCGGTAATTGAACTGCTTGTATCAAATTAAAGTGGTGGATCAGTGTGCCTTAAGTTATTATAAATGTTGTAAAGCGCTATTATTTTATTGTAGCTGCGTACTACGCAATGGTACTGTGTCTCATTAAATAATCTGTAATGTGGCTATAACATACTGTGGTAGTTATCAGTTTCTATTTCAATATTAGAGCTGTGTATTTAGAAATGTTACCGCGCGTATCTAATTATTACAGTGGTAGTGCTAAAATTCTACTCATTAATGGTCGTGTACCTAACTAAATACTAGGTTGTACGTTTATAATGGATTGTGAAAGTTTTCAGTTCCTATTTTAGTATTACTACCGTTTGCTTAGTAATGGTACTACCGGTATCTAATTAAAGTAGTGAGACTGTAGGAACTGAAGTTATTATGAAAACTGTTAGAACCTAGTATATTATAACGCTGTGTGCTCATCAATGGCACTGTGTGCAATTAATTAAATATTCCCCTAGGTCTTCCTAACTTCTTGTGTGACTTGTAGTTAGGTATTTTATTATTAGAGCTGTGTGTCCAGTAATTATTCGGGGTGAATATTGGTCTAATTGCATACTAAGCTGCGTGTTCTTAATTTATTTTGTGAGTTGTGTATTATCATTTTATTATTAGAGGTACAGGATCTAGTAACGATATTGTTTGTATCTAATAATCCATAGCGCTTCATTCTTAGTGGCTGTGTTGTGTGCTTGAATGTTGTTACTGTTGTGTACAATTGTCGGTGGAAATTTATCCCAAACTAACGAGTTATGTGGTCATTCCGCATGGTTATTAAGCAATTCCGAGTTTCTATTTAATATTCGACCTTTCACTTGCAATCAGATTGACTGGGTCAGTGGATCTCGATAAGTAAACCTTCCATAGAATTTATAACTAGACAATAAATACTGTTAACATGATTTAAATGTACGAATACAATCACCTACTCCTTCGGTTTATATAATAAAGTGTTTCATAAAATACTTCTGTCAGGAATACCTAAGTTAATTTACTAACGAAGTTTTTTTTATTAAATCGTGATTTTAACACAGCAAGATTTAGACAGATCTTTAGCCGAAAACAATATGTTATATTTATTTTCTCTCTCTCTCTTTATATATATATATATATATACGCCGGCATGTACAAGAAGCAACATAATTTCAGAAAAGGCAGCGAGAGGTAAAACAATGAAACAATGAGCGAGGTCGACGAAATGTTTTTTCTTGTTTATGATATTACACAATCTGTGCTTGGACGAGGGGTTTCGTGATTGCCTAAAGCCACTTATAACGTTGAGAACAGTGGTGTCATATGTTAGTATCCTCATAAACTCGTTTAATAGCATTAAAGGTTTTATATGATTTTAGAATTATTTCTAAGAATAAATTAACTTTGGTGGAAAACTAAATAGCTGCATTTTTTCAATATTATAATTTCAACAGGCGTTAGGGAACTGATTTCAAAAAGTTTTTTTCAAATAATTAGTGTATCGCATTTGTATGGCGAAAATTAGAAAAGAAGAAGTTAATTTAACAGGAAACTTTTACAATTCCTGTAAATCTACCGAAGACGGTTTCATTTACATAGGTTTCAAGATTAGTAATTGGCACGTCCTTGTCAGTACAGTGGGCTTTGCAAATACGTTATAAAAACACTGCTTCCATCGAAATTGCCTTCGAAGTGGAGTAAACAAAGTTGAAGAGCATCCGTAGGGAGAAGTGAACTTCAACTAACTTGGACATTAACAATTATTTTCTTTACGATAAGAAACGATAGGACGTGTTAAAGAAAATGATTGCACTAGTTTTTTGTATTTTTCTTATACGATATTTAAATTGTATTAATAAAAGCAGACAAAGTCGAACTAATCATGTAAGCAAATAAATCCTATTAGACCCAGATCCGAAATGTATGCTGGGCAGTTTTTACTCGTAGAGCTTTACACAACTTTGTTTACCTTGCTTTTAATTTGATTGTTTCCCCACACTTACGGCATTACTTTAAGGAAAACTAAATAGCATTTATATCCCCTTTGCAATGAAAATTTCTACCATTCAGTTCTGATATTAGTTTGGTCAACAACAATATGTCAGTCATTAATACCAATAATATACGATTCCAATAACAGAGATAAGGGCTGCTGTAGTATCGATCGTATAGTTTAATTAAAGAAATAAATAATAAACGTCAATGAATGTAATAATTGTACGATGATTTATAGTTTGCACAAGGTGACTACAACATATAATAATGATTCTAGTAGCGTAGTATTCTTCTCATCAACAATAGCTTCAACTAAGGCTATTTAGTTGAATTTAGGTTAGGAAATGGTGCTATCATTATATTTTTTTCTTTAGAGTATTTCCCTGCATTGTTGGTTCCTATTATAGTTCTATTAAGTACCTTTTCAATTGCATACATTTACACACAAATTCCTAATGGTGTTAACTCAATTTATATTCTTCATTCATCATCCTAAACATCCTTATCACATATGTGAGAATTTGTCCTGTTACGACTATACACGGGAATACATTTATGAGTTTGGTCTTTCCATGTTGTTCTTGGCCTACCAGTAATTCTTCTTCCCTATATAGTTGCAATTACTGCTATACTTTTGGTAATGTCTATTTATTCGGTGTCAAATAACTGTCGCAAACAATTTCTATGATTATTAATTCTCGTGTTTCATCCGAGCTTCAGAATATTCTAAACTATTTTAAATGATGTGGCCTGTCTTAAATCGATAGTATCTATTTATTACGTAAACTCTCAAATATAAAACTAGACCTTGATCCTGAAATCGAGCGTGTTTTTTGCTTTTAACCCACTTATTTCTGAACAATCTATCCAAATATCAAGAAACCTCAACCTTAATGGGATGAAGCACTATTGTGTTAGTACTAAATTCCGCCTAATAGTAGTCCTTCATTTCATTTGGAATAACAGAGTAATACTGTAGTGTGCTACCAAGATCGGCTTCTTGTAATGGATATGCTTCATTCAGTGCTTGTTGTACAATTTTCCATTCGCAAAATTGCTTGATATTATGGTTTAACACAGAAGCGGAAGATTGTGGACTTTTCTAAGCGTTAAACCTTAAGTTCTACATGTCTCATTCTTGTGACATCTACTCAATCGATCTATTTTTCTTAAATTTGATAAAAGTGCTGCAGACTAGTAGTTAAGCCGTCGGATCACTCTTTTAAAATGACGTCGTAATTGTTACTGTTTTACTTGAGTAAATCAGAAGAAACAACAAGAAACGGTGGTATAATTATTATTTTCAAAATTAGTTCACTCATAGTCGCATAAACACATTTCCGTCTTAACATAATTTTGAATATAAGAATTTTACAAAAACAATCCATCTCTTCATCCTCCTCTAGTTGTTTTCATTTCTTTGTCTTCTTCATTATATCTGACCGCCTATTTCTATGTCTTCCTCTTTGTCTACTTTCCGGAGGCATCCAATACTATAACTTCTGTGGCAATCTGTATTCTACCATCTATAGTATCTGTTGGAGTTCGTTCTACTTCCCTCCTTTGTCTAATTTCTAAATTTCGTATGTGTTCGAGCCTTGTTACACCGCAGTATCTTCGCCAATAATTAATCTCGGTTGCGTTTACTCTTTGTGATAGTCTTTTATTAATAATCCACATTTCAGACCCGCAGGTGGCGCAACTTTCAACTTGCATCATAAATATTGCTTTTTCTTTGTTTTGTCTAACATCCCTTTGCTTCACAGTAGCGAGTTTAGCTCTTGTGATATTCTTCTTCCTCGGCCAATTTTATTAAGGATGTCTTTATCGTCTGTACCATCTGATATCAATGTGAGATATTTGTAATGTTCAGTTACGTTTACGAGTCCTTTTTATGTAACTACATTTTGTTCTTAACCTCCAACCACCATATATATTATTTTTCCAAGATTAATCTTGCACCCTCATTTAAAGTATTCTTCCATTAACTTGCGGGTTCAGGTAGCTTATATCTTCAGCATCTTCTGCTAATACCACCTAATCGTCGGCAAATAGTATATATAGTATATAGTATATTTTTAGTGATGCATGTAGATAAATTTTAACTAAAGTCGAAGAAATGTCATGTGACAGTCCTGTCTAAGTTTTTGTTCACTATAAATTGGTCAGATATATTTGCTTCCATTTTTATGCAGCTGATGCTCTTCTTATATAGCCTTCTGATTTCGTTCGTGTTAACTTTATTTATACAGTTTGCCTCTAGTACTTTCCACAAATTATTGATTGCACGCTATAATACGCTTCTTTAAGGTCCACAAATAACATGTTCATTTCTTTTCTGCTAGCCAGTTTCGTTTCCATTTACTACTAAATACAAAACAAGTAATCTGTACATGATCTGCCAGGCCGTAAATCACTTTTGCCTTCTAGTTCTTCTATTTCTTCCTTAATTCTTTTTTTGCAGAATTCGCCCATACAGTCTACCCACTGACGGTAATACCCTAGTCCCTTTATAGTTTGCGCAGTCTTATTTGTTTCGTTTCTTATAAATGAGCTTATGTATGCTATTTTCCATTCGGCTGGGGCTTCATTTCGCCTTAAACATTTGTTGAATAGTATAACTAATACTTCTATAACCACTGTTGGTGATATTTTAACAGCTCATTGGGTATCTCCAGGGGCGGGTCATTTGTTATTCTAATCTATAAGTAATCCTCAATTACTTGCAGATATGCTCTCTCTCGAGGATGCCGCTACAGTATCACATATTCAAAAATTTAGTTTTATTTTTGTTTATTAATACTTCCATTGCGTTGCGTTTTCTAGAAACAAGAACATTTCCGGCACTGTCCTCTCCGACTTGCTAATTAAACTGATGTCGTCAAGGTAGCCTAGAATATGACTTGATATATTAAATGTCGATCTTCTGGTATTGCTCCCTAACATTCGAATTACCTTCGCTAGGGCCATATTAAACAGAAGGTATGATAAGGAGTTTCTCTACCGCATTCCTTTATATCGGCCAAAATTATATCATATTTTGTAATGTATAACGATATTTCATGCGATAAATCATAATTTTCAAAGTCGTTTATTGATTTTACCACTATTTCATCTAAGCAACCCTTTGTTTTGTTTGATTTATCATTTGCTTCTCGGTTGTTTTCACTGTTTTGACAGCTACATATTTTAGTTTAGTGCTTATTAAAATGGCCCTCGGTGTTCGAGATTGAAACGAACGACACCAAAAAGTCATTATATGGCACCGCAAGCATTGAAGGGCTCTCAAACAGCTATCAGAGTACATAGTTTTGTATCCCTAAGTCGAGAGTAGAAGTGGTCGAAGGCGCTGCGCGGCTCATAATATTGATAGGAGTATTGTTCGTACGCAAACAGCTAGTGGAGTGGTGTAAAGCTTACCCAAACTGAACTCTTCAACAACGGTCTGACGTTCTTTTGAGTGACGGAAGCAAGTTAATGCTGTTTGGTAGTGACGGTATATAGTGGATTTGTCGACCTACAAGCAAACAGTTTTACTCAAAGTACCAAATACCTACAATGAAGGACACAGGTGGTTCGGTCATGACCTTTTCCGCAAAACAGATGGATTCTCGTGACAGAATCGAAGGTACCATAGATCGGAAGACATATATGTATATGCTCGAGATTGTGATACTTCCATATTGGAAGCGTTTCTTTAGTCGTGGCTTTATATTTTAGAGACAACGAACACCGTGTGGCTGATCTACAAGGGTGGTTCCGACGCAGTCGGGTGACGCCTATGGACTGGCCAAGTCAATTGCCTTACCAAAATATTATGGATACATTGTGGGAACAGTTGGAGAAGTATCTAGTAGACAAGAGGGAAAAGTATGGTACCTAAAAGTTTGCCCAATGTAAAAAAGAATGGAACAAAATCCCTCAGGCTACAATCGATGTACTTCTTGAGTCCATGCAATTTAAACAGTGATTCATGCTAAAGGCTTGGCCACTAAATATTAAAATAGTTTTTTATAGATTATTATTACCAGTGTTCTTCTGTATAGTTTTTTTTTATAAATTTAAGTCGGATTAGCGGAGATTGGTTTGTACATTAAATAGTTATTAATACTTAGGAACTACTCGCTAAATACCCCTCTAATATTAAAATAGATAACTCGGGCACTTAGTCACATTCACTTTAAGTAAATGTCTTGAGAAAGTTTTCGTTTTAATCTAGTGTGTATGTGTCTTGCTCCGGTGATATAATTTGATGCGCTCAAGCGCTCAGAAATGTTATTAAAATATTTGTTAGTATGGTTTTTTATTGTTTCATGGACTGTAGATATGCCTGTTTCGCGATGAAGTTGCGAGTGAACCACGGTGCGTTAGAAATTATCCTGATAACTTTGATCTGAAACGTTTGCAGTTTTGTAAGGTGTGTATTAGATATTAGTTCCCAAACTTGACAAGCGTAGAGGATTTGTTATGTTCATTTAAAGCTGTGCCGCTTCGTTTGAATTGTTCACAACCTAATGGCCGTTCCATAGAACTTAAAAACGCAATATGAATGGCCTTTTTGTATTGCCTACAGTTTGTTGGTATTTTTCCGTTCAAAAATTAATTTATGATCAAACCCGTCCCGATGTTTTCTTTCTTTGTGAGCCACATTTGCCGAGCCAGAAAGCACTTCTCAGAATTCCCTTTTTTTTGCTGCGTTAGTATTTCAATATTGCTTCCCGAAGGTTTTTTCGAAACCTGCACATGGTAATTCCTTCTAGAACAAAGATTAGGCTGGAGACTGTTCTACAGCGAGGGGAAGGGCAGTCGAAGCTAGACCCTTAAGACAGACCGACGTAACTTCGAATATCGTTTTCTTTTCTATCACGGCGCTTTTGCTACTTCAAGTTTTACCGTATCGCTGTTTGCTGTAGAGCAAATTAAACCGACTTAAGTCGGATATACAAATAATAGCAGAATGTTCGCCTTGATTTTGGACAATTAAGGATAATAATTGCTCCTGTCGGTTCAGTTCGGATTTCAGTGATGTGAAAAGAAAAACCGTGCAAGTGTTTTAGGTGGAAGTTGTTTTGTTTCCGTCGTCCGAAAAGCCTCGTTTCCGTTTCAACGTTAACTGACCTCGTTGAAAGCCACTTAGCTTTCTACAGGGGCGTAACAGCTACATCTCGTTCCAACGCCGCCCCGAAGAACGTTGTCTTCTTTCTCTTTTTTTTTGGTCCTGCTTCTGGAAATCGCTCTTACATTGTGCCTCTCTCGTTCTAATCCATTCATCGGAGGTTAAGGTAAAAACAGACTAGTTTTTTTGTATGTCGTGAAAAGAAACTTACGCGCGACTTGCAAAATTTGACCTAATTAAACTTTGTTTTGTTGGAACAAAAAGCGACCTTCAGTCGCAGATTGTTTTTATTTGCACTAATATTTGTAAAAAGTAATTCGTTTATATTGTATGATGCCTGTAACCCCGACGCCTTTGGCCACGCAGCTATTTGAATAAAGAAATATTGTGCGCCCAAAGGCGACGAGCTTCGTTTTCCGAACGTTCGAATTTCTGTTGTAAAACTATAAAAACACAGTTGATTGTCCTTTTTTTTTGTAGTCATTTCCTGTATCGCCATTTTAATAATTTCATTACATGTGTTTTAAAATTTTGCAAGCTTCAAATATGTAGGAGGAGGCACAATAAGGGTGAGTTCCATTCCCGTAAGCTGTTGGCTTCTCGGCCTTCCACGAGGACCTACAATCAGCTGGATTTGGAAGGTGGCGCCCACTTATTCTGACTCGCCCTGTACACAACTAAAGATTTTCTCCCATAAGCGATTTCCACGAACTCTCCCTACTCCTCTGAGCTAAGCTGTAGGCCTTTTTCCACCTATCTGGTTACGGGTCGTCGGAAAAGCTCGATTGGCCCGTAACAGATTATTGGTCTCAACATGGATATGTATATCAGTACACTAACTTCATTATTCACGGTTGACCTTTTGTTAAGTACGGGATAGAGCATTGCTAATCTTGTGTATGCCTGATTTAATTTTTTGTTAATATGAAGAGCCCAAATGAGTTTCTTATCAAATATATATTCCTAAGTACTTAACAACTCAATTTGATGGTTATTTACGGTTATGTAAGGTGGCAATACTAGTCATCGTAGGATGAAGATCTTCGTTTCACATTTAGTTGTATTGAGAGTAATGCACCGTCTGTTGAACTAATTAATTAGAGCTGTGGAGCTTTCTTGCAGTTGGACACTTGTTAATATGTCCATGTCTTGGGAAAGTAACACTGTATCGTCTGTATGTATAGATACAGTCGAGTTATTTGCCACTGGCAGGTCGTGAACAAATATATTAATCAACGTAGGGCCTAATATTGAACCCTGGAACACTCCAGCGGTTATATTCTAATTTTTGGAGAGTGTTGAGTTGATTCGCACTGCATAGGAACGGTCGGATAGGAACGATGTAATTATACATAACAGATGAGTAGGTATAGTAATCTTGAGCATTTTGTATAGTAGTCCATTGGTCCATCTCGAGAAATATTGCTATAGTATGCAGTTTGTTTTCACAGCGTTTTTCAGTTTCAGTTTTCAGTTCTGATATTCGAGATAGCTGGTGGACGGTCGAATGCCTTTTACAGAATTCGTACTGAAGAGGTGGTAGAGTTTCCTTTGAGCATGGTCCGTCAAGAATAACTTTTTCAAACGGTTTTGATAGTGTTGACAGCAGACCTATTAGCCGATAGTTGGCTAGGTCTTTGTGTTTTTTTCTTGGCTTTGGAAAAAGTAATAAGGTGAGCGTGCTTCTACGTAGTTGGAAAGTACCCCAATCGTAAACAGACGTTGAATAAGATGGTCAAAAAGTTTTCTAAGAAAGTTTTTAATAACTACGTTAGGAATTAAGTCGTATCCAGGCAATTTGTTCATAGGTAGCTTGTCGATGTATGACTGTATTTCTTCCGGGGTTGCAGATACTATTAATCCTGGGTCAGGTGGGAAGTTAGTAGCTATCTCCGTTGTTATTACATTTACAAATTCTTTATTAGTGTCTCATATCTGTGTGGTAACAGAGTGTTTCTGGTGAGTAGAATAGGTATCGCACTTTTCTGATTCTGTGGCGTGATTTTAGTGATAGAAATTTGAGGCTGTTGTTTGAGTATTCTTTTTGTAGCTTACCACATTGTGGCATCTCTGGGTTGCAGTTCCGAGAAGTGCTGTTTGTACTTGTTGATTCTGTAATTGTCAAGAGCAGATTCAACCTCGCGTGTGGCTCAATTGAATTGTGCTTTAAGGAGAGGATATCTTGTCCTTGCCTAAATGCGCCTGAGCCTATTTTTATTCTTAACGAAAGCCATGTTATGCGCGGCAGTATTTTTGTCACTGATCACTTTGCGCCTAAACTGAGTAGTAGTCGCTTACGTTACGGCGTTAGTTATTGCTGAGTTGGCTTCTGTTATGTGTTTGTCGATTCCTTCTGTTGACTTCATGGAGGCGGGACAGGTAGTTGTTTCATTTACCAATTTTGAGATCAGTTTCCAGTCAATATATCCCTTGATTAGTCTGGGGAAATTGTGTCTCAGTATCGGAGTGTCTTGAAACGTTATAATGGTTGGAAGGCGGTCTGAGTATGACTCCATTAATATAGTTTGTAATAATGGAAGGGAGAAATCCTTGATTAAGCAGATGTCAAGTATATCAGGGCCATGAAAAGATTTTACTTAGAATATTAATTTTCCGCAAGTTGCCTTTTCTAAGTTTAAAAAAACTGTTTTGTTGTATAACATCAATCTAATATCAAAACAAATTATTAGAATTGGATAGAGATAAATACAATTTTATCGCAGTTGTCTGAAAAAAAATAAAGTTGATATACTTTTGGCCGGTACTGTATGTGTTATGAGGGTCTTTTTTTCTTAAACAAACATGTCTTCTCTTTGTCATTCATTCACACTACCGTACCCCCCGGCACCGCTTTCGCATGACTTCAGTGCGGGTGTTCCTTACATACTAACCATTCATACAACATACACCCTAAACTGAACTAAGTGAAATACTGTCACCTCAGCCGCGATTCGACTCTAGGCCGATCGGCCGCATTTCACCGTGACCTCGAGTGGCAACGACTATTCGCACTACTCCATCGGGGTCCCCTTGTTATGAGGGTCTCAATCTGTACTTTATTCTCCAAGCTATACATTGTCATCTCTGTCATTTCCTCACTATACACTGTGGAAATGTGATCCCATGTTTCTGAATTTTGTGTGTGGTTGATTTCTGCCGAGAAACCATTACTATTGTGTAATGTTATTTTACGCATCGCAGTATTATGTATGTTTTTAGTTGATCGATTACAAACAATATATCTTCAAGCGTATCAGACTGTGCCTTTGCTGACGATATTATGATCTGCGCTGCAAAAGAGAAGGACTTGCAAGAAAATTTACAGATATGGGAAAAAGAGTTAACGAAGAGAAATATGAAAATAAACACAAATAAAACAAAAGTAATGGTGATAAGTAAAGAAAAGAAGAACATCAATATAGAATTAAACCAAAACAAAATAGAGCAAGTAGAGGTATTCAAATATCTGGGAGTACTGGTAGACAGAGAGGGAAATATGGAATGTGAGATCAACGAGAGAATTAATAATGCTGCAAGAGTATATCATACTTTAAATAAACCGTTTATCAGTAAAAAAGAGATAGATAAGAAAACGAAAATAACAGTGTATAAAACAATTTTCAGACCTACTCTAATTTACGGAAGTGAAAGTTGGGTTTTAACAAAACAAATGAAAAGCAAGATTCAAGCGATCGACATGAAATACTTAAGAAGAGTCAAAGGCATCACTAGATTAAACCGAGTAAGAAATGATGCAGTCAGAGAAGAGCTAGAAATTGAACCAATCAACAACATATTAGAGAACCAAAAACTGAAATGGTTTGGTCATCTGTGCAGAATGGAGAACAGCAGACAAGTTAAGTGTATATGGGAAGCAGGGATACACAAAAGCAGAACAAGAGGAAGGCCCAAAAAGAAATGGAATGACGTAGCCGAAATACTGAAGAAAAAAGGCAGAACATGGCCAGAAGCGAAACAGTTAGCAGCAAATAAAAAACAATGGGCAAAATTTGTGCATACACTAAACTGAAATCAAAATAAATACAATACACCTTACACCTTAGGGTAAAAGGTTTTCCGATTATATATATATACTATTACATACATTACATTACATTACATATTACTATTACATTTGCGGCTGCTCCTAGCAACAGTTGTCGGCGCCGATCCATATTTGTATTAATCAAATTTCAGTTGAATTTTTGTTCTGACATGAATTTTTGAGGTTCTAATAATATTACAAGTTGGATCAAGGCGCATGAGCACGTACTTATTTTAAAACGTACGTCTCAGACAACAATTCTGTGGTCACACTAATTTTGGAACTGAAATTGCGCGGGCGCCAATTGTACTCAATTCCGTACTAAAATGAGTCTAGTGTCAGACAGCTCTTAAATTTAAATTCGGCGTGGGCCTGCCTAATGTTTTAATTTGAAGTTTTTCTTCAATCAAAAGTGTTGAAAAGTCAATCTTTAAAAGGTTAATAACGCTATTCATTGTTTATTAGTCACAAAACTGCACTTTAGAATTGAAAACTTTGAGCGTGGGCGAATCTGTTCGGCCACTATAATCAATAAGCATCATATACGTACGGTCAGGCGATGTTTTCCGAATACAGAGAATCGTGGGGCCGAACAGATGCCACCTTCACGCCTGAAAAACTTTTCGGCAAAAATCGCGTAATGGCGATACCACTTCAAATGTTAAAACTTTTGCAGAGTTAATTCATTTTAATTATTATTTAAATAAAGAAAAGAAAAGATTAATTTTAATATTATAATCAGGAAGAGGGCGCACCTGTGCCCACTTATTCAAAAACTGCCACTGATCAAATTATAACTCAACAAAACACATCATCATGTAAGGTACACTATTTTAAACCTTTAATTAAAAAAAAATTATTACTATTATTTTCATGGTAAATAAGCAAAGAAATATGAGTCATTTTTTAAAAAAATAAATGTGTTTGTTTAACATACAGTGCTTTCGTAAAGTAGTGGATAAATTCGATAAAACATTTTAGCAGGGTTTTCACAGAAAATCCTCAGACACGTCAACCTTACTTTTTATGAGTGCATCTTTCCTGATAATTGTCATTTTTCGATCGTCTTTTGTTTTCGCACTATGACGTCATCGACAATTTTTTAAATGGCACCCCATACTTTTGTTCACGAATTTGGATACAACACATTTTTTTGCGTACGATATTGTCAAAAACGCATGACCTTGACCTTCAGTTAATTTAACCATTTTTTGTAAAATGGCAAAGTTATTACTCAATAAACACTTGAAATACACTACTTTTGACAAACAAAAGATAAGAAATGCATTCTTTCACGAAATAACTCCAAACAACTGTCAAAACCGTCTTTTTTAAAATTATTATTGGTCTATTCTAATCACTTTACCATACATTTTTGAAACTTTGGGACCGATTATTTCGAAAACTTTCCTCTTCAAGGTCATATGTTTTTGACAATGTCGTACGCATAAAAATGTGCTGTAACCAAATTCATGAACAAAAGTATGGGGTGCCATTTAAAAAAATTGTCGATGACGTCATAGTGCGAAAACAAAAGACGATCGAAAAATGACAATCATCAGGAAAGATGCACTCATAAAAAGTAAGGTTGACGTGTCCGAGGATTTTCTGTGAAAACCCTTCTAAAATGTTTTATCGAATTTATCCACTACTTTACGAAAGCACTGTATATGATTACAACAAAAACTTTAAGATTTATTGTAGGATTTTTTTAGTACCAAACGATTTCTTCTAAAAGAAAATAATTATATCTATTCTTTAGAGCAGTTAGGAATATTATAACAAAGCCGACATAATTAACCATCTGAAATATTGTATCTCAAAAATAAACATTTGAAGAGGTTATTAGAGTCTGGTAATGATCTGGGATCTCTATGAAAAGGGGGAACAACCGAAGCAAAGGGTACTCATACAAAAATGGAAAATTGATTCTTATTTAAAATTGTATATCTTCATGTTGCGTGAGAACGGCTGTATCATCGGCATGCATTGCAAGGCTGCAGGCGTCTGCAGTTGGTATGTCATACATATATTTATTAAATAGGACTGGTTCGAGCACCAAACCCTGTGGCACTCCCGAGCTAGTGTATTTTTCTTTTGATTAAGAATTGTTAATTTTAACCACGAATGTTTTGTTATTGATGAATGAATACTTCTTCTTTTCCTTCTCCCATTTGCCCTAAAGTGTCGGGTCCTCTACCCATTTTCGGAAACTGTCACGGTTGGCTGTCAGCCTTTTTATTTCTCTTAGGATTTTTTCTCTCTGTTCTACTCTCCTTTCCAGGCTCTGCTCCCACTTTACACGTGGCCTTCCCCTT